>CAXKVW010000213.1:1680000-1683374 GCA_964058825.1 Carex arenaria
GGGTTTAGGGTTTAGGGTTTAGGGTTTAGGGTTTAGGGTTTAGGGTTTAGGGTTTAGGGTTTAGGGTTTAGGGTTTAGGGTTTAGGGTTTAGGGTTTAGGGTTTAGGGTTTAGGGTTTAGGGTTTAGGGTTTAGGGTTTAGGGTTTAGGGTTTAGGGTTTAGGGTTTAGGGTTTAGGGTTTAGGGTTTAGGGTTTAGGGTTTAGGGTTTAGGGTTTAGGGTTTAGGGTTTAGGGTTTAGGGTTTAGGGTTTAGGGTTTAGGGTTTAGGGTTTAGGGTTTAGGGTTTAGGGTTTAGGGTTTAGGGTTTAGGGTTTAGGGTTTAGGGTTTAGGGTTTAGGGTTTAGGGTTTAGGGTTTAGGGTTTAGGGTTTAGGGTTTAGGGTTTAGGGTTTAGGGTTTAGGGTTTAGGGTTTAGGGTTTAGGGTTTAGGGTTTAGGGTTTAGGGTTTAGGGTTTAGGGTTTAGGGTTTAGGGTTTAGGGTTTAGGGTTTAGGGTTTAGGGTTTAGGGTTTAGGGTTTAGGGTTTAGGGTTTAGGGTTTAGGGTTTAGGGTTTAGGGTTTAGGGTTTAGGGTTTAGGGTTTAGGGTTTAGGGTTTAGGGTTTAGGGTTTAGGGTTTAGGGTTTAGGGTTTAGGGTTTAGGGTTTAGGGTTTAGGGTTTAGGGTTTAGGGTTTAGGGTTTAGGGTTTAGGGTTTAGGGTTTAGGGTTTAGGGTTTAGGGTTTAGGGTTTAGGGTTTAGGGTTTAGGGTTTAGGGTTTAGGGTTTAGGGTTTAGGGTTTAGGGTTTAGGGTTTAGGGTTTAGGGTTTAGGGTTTAGGGTTTAGGGTTTAGGGTTTAGGGTTTAGGGTTTAGGGTTTAGGGTTTAGGGTTTAGGGTTTAGGGTTTAGGGTTTAGGGTTTAGGGTTTAGGGTTTAGGGTTTAGGGTTTAGGGTTTAGGGTTTAGGGTTTAGGGTTTAGGGTTTAGGGTTTAGGGTTTAGGGTTTAGGGTTTAGGGTTTAGGGTTTAGGGTTTAGGGTTTAGGGTTTAGGGTTTAGGGTTTAGGGTTTAGGGTTTAGGGTTTAGGGTTTAGGGTTTAGGGTTTAGGGTTTAGGGTTTAGGGTTTAGGGTTTAGGGTTTAGGGTTTAGGGTTTAGGGTTTAGGGTTTAGGGTTTAGGGTTTAGGGTTTAGGGTTTAGGGTTTAGGGTTTAGGGTTTAGGGTTTAGGGTTTAGGGTTTAGGGTTTAGGGTTTAGGGTTTAGGGTTTAGGGTTTAGGGTTTAGGGTTTAGGGTTTAGGGTTTAGGGTTTAGGGTTTAGGGTTTAGGGTTTAGGGTTTAGGGTTTAGGGTTTAGGGTTTAGGGTTTAGGGTTTAGGGTTTAGGGTTTAGGGTTTAGGGTTTAGGGTTTAGGGTTTAGGGTTTAGGGTTTAGGGTTTAGGGTTTAGGGTTTAGGGTTTAGGGTTTAGGGTTTAGGGTTTAGGGTTTAGGGTTTAGGGTTTAGGGTTTAGGGTTTAGGGTTTAGGGTTTAGGGTTTAGGGTTTAGGGTTTAGGGTTTAGGGTTTAGGGTTTAGGGTTTAGGGTTTAGGGTTTAGGGTTTAGGGTTTAGGGTTTAGGGTTTAGGGTTTAGGGTTTAGGGTTTAGGGTTTAGGGTTTAGGGTTTAGGGTTTAGGGTTTAGGGTTTAGGGTTTAGGGTTTAGGGTTTAGGGTTTAGGGTTTAGGGTTTAGGGTTTAGGGTTTAGGGTTTAGGGTTTAGGGTTTAGGGTTTAGGGTTTAGGGTTTAGGGTTTAGGGTTTAGGGTTTAGGGTTTAGGGTTTAGGGTTTAGGGTTTAGGGTTTAGGGTTTAGGGTTTAGGGTTTAGGGTTTAGGGTTTAGGGTTTAGGGTTTAGGGTTTAGGGTTTAGGGTTTAGGGTTTAGGGTTTAGGGTTTAGGGTTTAGGGTTTAGGGTTTAGGGTTTAGGGTTTAGGGTTTAGGGTTTAGGGTTTAGGGTTTAGGGTTTAGGGTTTAGGGTTTAGGGTTTAGGGTTTAGGGTTTAGGGTTTAGGGTTTAGGGTTTAGGGTTTAGGGTTTAGGGTTTAGGGTTTAGGGTTTAGGGTTTAGGGTTTAGGGTTTAGGGTTTAGGGTTTAGGGTTTAGGGTTTAGGGTTTAGGGTTTAGGGTTTAGGGTTTAGGGTTTAGGGTTTAGGGTTTAGGGTTTAGGGTTTAGGGTTTAGGGTTTAGGGTTTAGGGTTTAGGGTTTAGGGTTTAGGGTTTAGGGTTTAGGGTTTAGGGTTTAGGGTTTAGGGTTTAGGGTTTAGGGTTTAGGGTTTAGGGTTTAGGGTTTAGGGTTTAGGGTTTAGGGTTTAGGGTTTAGGGTTTAGGGTTTAGGGTTTAGGGTTTAGGGTTTAGGGTTTAGGGTTTAGGGTTTAGGGTTTAGGGTTTAGGGTTTAGGGTTTAGGGTTTAGGGTTTAGGGTTTAGGGTTTAGGGTTTAGGGTTTAGGGTTTAGGGTTTAGGGTTTAGGGTTTAGGGTTTAGGGTTTAGGGTTTAGGGTTTAGGGTTTAGGGTTTAGGGTTTAGGGTTTAGGGTTTAGGGTTTAGGGTTTAGGGTTTAGGGTTTAGGGTTTAGGGTTTAGGGTTTAGGGTTTAGGGTTTAGGGTTTAGGGTTTAGGGTTTAGGGTTTAGGGTTTAGGGTTTAGGGTTTAGGGTTTAGGGTTTAGGGTTTAGGGTTTAGGGTTTAGGGTTTAGGGTTTAGGGTTTAGGGTTTAGGGTTTAGGGTTTAGGGTTTAGGGTTTAGGGTTTAGGGTTTAGGGTTTAGGGTTTAGGGTTTAGGGTTTAGGGTTTAGGGTTTAGGGTTTAGGGTTTAGGGTTTAGGGTTTAGGGTTTAGGGTTTAGGGTTTAGGGTTTAGGGTTTAGGGTTTAGGGTTTAGGGTTTAGGGTTTAGGGTTTAGGGTTTAGGGTTTAGGGTTTAGGGTTTAGGGTTTAGGGTTTAGGGTTTAGGGTTTAGGGTTTAGGGTTTAGGGTTTAGGGTTTAGGGTTTAGGGTTTAGGGTTTAGGGTTTAGGGTTTAGGGTTTAGGGTTTAGGGTTTAGGGTTTAGGGTTTAGGGTTTAGGGTTTAGGGTTTAGGGTTTAGGGTTTAGGGTTTAGGGTTTAGGGTTTAGGGTTTAGGGTTTAGGGTTTAGGGTTTAGGGTTTAGGGTTTAGGGTTTAGGGTTTAGGGTTTAGGGTTTAGGGTTTAGGGTTTAGGGTTTAGGGTTTAGGGTTTAGGGTTTAGGGTTTAGGGTTTAGGGTTTAGGGTTTAGGGTTTAGGGTTTAGGGTTTAGGGTTTAGGGTTTAGGGTTTAGGGTTTAGGGTTTAGGGTTTAGGGTTTAGGGTTTAGGGTTTAGGGTTTAGGGTTTAGGGTTTAGGGTTTAGGGTTTAGGGTTTAGGGTTTA
>CAXKVW010000214.1:0-123061 GCA_964058825.1 Carex arenaria
ATTATGACAACTGCTTATGTGAAAGCCCTAAACGGGAAGCCGATCACTAATGGGGACTACATTCCAGCAAATGTATTTGAAATGGGTGCTGGTCATGTCGACCCGAAGAAAGCGTTGAATCCCGGTTTGGTCTACGATATAACACCAGAAGAGTATATTTGGTATCTTTGTGGATTAGGCTACAACGATGACCAAATCGAAACAATTATTCACCCGTTACCTCGCGTAAAATGTGCAGAGATTAAGGCGATCCCGCAAGAGCAATTGAACTTGCCATCAATTGGTGTGCCTTCATCAAATGGAACTGTAGTAATTTACCGCACCGTGACCAATGTTGGAAAGGTCCCGGCCACTTACACTGCTTTGATTAATGTTCCGAGAGGTGTTTCTGCAACTGTTGAGCCTGCTGTTCTACATTTCAGTAGAGTAAATGAATCAAAGAAATTCAAGATTGAGTTCAAATGGGATGGGACTATTGATACCAAAAACACATTTGGAGATTTGAAGTGGGTTACGGCTGGTCATGTTGTTCGCAGCACTATTGCTCTTCAGATTGACATCCCGACGATTGTTGATTGATATTTTTTTTATTATTGAAATTGTAACCTAACTGTATTTATCGATTTCTCCTGATCAATGTGAATTCCTAGGACAAAAGGAAAGGATTGAAATGGGAAAAATAATTTTTCATTGTATATGAAGTTTGCTGTTAATTCCTTAATTGGATACACAGAGAGAAAGTAGTGAAAGGAATGGAAAGGAAGGGCAATCTTTCTATTCAAATTCAAATGCACTGCTATTATCCTATATTTCTATGTTTTCATGATTTCGTTGTCAGATCAAAACTAATTATCTGTTAAGATAAAATAAACAAGTGATTAATATATGTAACGGTAATTAGCAAATAAATGATTAATATATAATAAATAAATAAGGCATGAGCACAAAATTCAGCTAAAGAGGGTATAAAATATTGCAAAACTTTGGAAGCTGAATTTTGATGTAGATAACGAGTATGTGTTTATACAAAATTCAGCTGAAGAGGATATATAATTAATATAGAGCAAAATTAAGCTACTAAGTAATATGCCTTCTTTAGCTGTATTTTCTGCTATATTTACTAAATAAATATACACTTCGGGTAAATACAAAATTCAGCTAATTATAAATTTGGTATAACTCACAAGTCCCACAATATCTATACTTTGCAATTTCGCATCAATATGAGTTTAAATCAATGTTCTAAATAGCTAGCTATAGCTTTTCCAGACCATAAAAGCTACGCTATGAGATAAAAGGGCGTTATTTCAGCTACGACTGCTATAACTGTAATAGCTGGCCGCTTTTACTGCTACGCACTATTGTTACTGCTATGCTACATGGGCTTTTTTGCAATTTACATAGGCTTCTATACTTCTGTTCATATTTTTGATACTACATGGTCTGCTATAATAAGTATGCTAAACCGAACTATATATTTTTGATCTTATTTGTGATTTAGTCTCTCATTTTATATCAGAAAATATTCAAATATTAATTCTTTCTTTTCTTTTCTCTTCGTCTAGTATTCACATGTAAAATTATCGCCGTTCGTTTCATTGGAAATTTATTTTGATTATTATAATATATAAAATATTCAAATAGGTATACTAACTTTATTTCACTTATAAAATTAATTGCTCTTCTTCTATTATAATCTGTAATACTATGAAGTATGAACTATTAAATAATGTTACCTTATATATCATTTTTTTTCCTTCTTATTTGCATGATTGAAAAAAAATATAGACTTAGACAGTTATCATTTAGTTATTACCCCAATTATCTAATATTTATCATGTAATTAGTAGAAATATAGACTATAAATTTTGAAAATTAAAAAAACGCTATGTATGAAAGCTTTCGCTACAGCTGCGCTATTCGCTATAGCTTTTTTTTTCGTCTCTCCGCTACGCCGCTATAATCGCTATTTAGAACCTTGGTTTAAATCCATTAAACCATATATATTATTATGTTATCTCATCACTTAGCTACCAAGTAATTTTCATATTAATTTAGATAGCTACTCAGAAAATTTGAAAAAAAAAAAACAATCGGGTTCTTGAAAATAGAGCAAAAATTACACCAAAAAAACAATCGATTTTCGTGCGCACATATCTTAAGATAGATCGGACAGTCATGGAGCTCGTTGAACCTAAAAGTAGGTCCGATGGGCATCAGACCCACTCCGTTCTCATAAAACTATGGTTTGTTTGATTTATCAAACATCTCCAGCCTCAGTATATCGTTAGTTACAGTCAAAGAGATGAACCTATTCAGTTTCAAGAATTTAGAAAGTTTGTTCCAAATTAACAGTAACAAGATTTGTTCAGAACAAAACCTCTTTCAAGTCCTGATTTGCCTAAATTAAGACTGTCCAGTATCAATTTGTTTACTGTTCTTCCAATACAAGTTGTTTGCCTAAACAACGACAGTTTCATTTAATTCATATAAGAAGCCCCTTGCTCAAGAAATTCTAAGATATCCAGCTTCTCTTCTCCTAATGGATTCCAAGAGATCCTCACTTCTCCTCTCCTTCTACATCTCTATCCTAATTTTCTCCTTGGCAACCATTGCAGTATCAAAAAATGACAAAAACAAACTCCAAAACTACATGGTTTTTGTTCGACCAGTCGGTCAAATTACCAGTAATTCCGAGAGCTGGCACAATTCCCTCTTGTTTTCAGTCTGCAAAGTGTCTGGGCCATCTCGACTTATATACTCCTTTAACACAGTTGTAAACGGCTTTGCAGCTAGAATGACTGAGGAGGAAGTGCAAAAAATGTCGAAACAACCATGGTTTCTACGTGCTGTGTTAGCTAACAACCGGTACAAGTTGATGACTACCCAAACTCCGAATTTCCTTAAACTAAGTGGGCCCCATGGGTTGTGGAAAAAGACAAAAAATGAAGGTGAAGGTGTCATTATTGGCTTAATTGACTCGGGTATCACACCAGGACACCCTTCTTTCGACGACAGTGGCATGCCGGCCCCACCAGCCAAGTGGAAGGGTCACTGTGACTTCAATGCCACTTTTTGCAACAACAAGCTTATAGGTGCCAAGTCATTCTTGAAGGCTGGTGCAGAAGCACAAAATCATACCGCTCCCGTTGATGACATTGGCCATGGGACCCACACGGCAAGCACTGCAGCAGGAGCATTTGTTGGGAACACGAGTTTATTCGGGATGCCCATGGGTTTGGCCTCCGGAGTGGCACCACGGGCCCACATTGCAGCTTATCAGGTGTGCGCCTCATTTGGCTGTGAAGAGGTGGATATATTAAAAGGAATTGAGGAGGCAGTGAAAGATGGTTGTGATGTGATCTCCCTCTCACTTGGATCAATGTCTAGACCCTTTTATAATGACTCTCTTGCTATTGGCACATTTGCAGCCATTGTTAAGGGCATCTTTGTTAGCACTGCTGGCGGTAATTTTGGGCCGGACCCGTACTCAGTTTCTAATGAGGCACCATGGCTCCTTACAGTCGCTGCAACCACCATAAACAGGCGGTTTGTTTCTACAGTTAAATTGGGAAATGGGCTTCAATTCGAAGGGGAATCGTTATACCAACCCAAGAATTGGACCGCAAAGGAGTTCCCAATCGTGTATTTCGGCAAAAAAAATGGAAGTGACTTAGTGGGACTATGCATGGATTTGGATAAGAAGCAAGTCAGGGGCAAGATTGTAATATGCGATCGTGGCGAGTCTGCGAGACTTAAAAAAGGCTTGGCGGTTCAAAAGGCCGGAGGAGTCGGCATGATACTTGTAAATTATAAGGAAGACAAGTTTGCAACAATTCCCGATCCACATTTCCTTCCAGCCTCTGATGTTACTTATTCTGACGGTCAAAAGATCAAGAAATACATCCGAAAAACAAAGAACCCCATCGCTGCATTTATTTTTAGAGGTGTTGTCTTGGATGACAAATGGTCTCCTTCTGTTGCGCCTTTCTCATCTCGTGGACCAAGCTTACAAGGTACACTTGTATTGAAACCGGATGTTGCTGGACCTGGAGTAAACATTTTTGCTGCAGTGCCGCCTTTGGGTGACCAGGTAGAGAAGATGCAATTCTTCCTCATGTCGGGCACTTCTATGGCATGTCCACACCTAAGTGGAATTGCCGCTCTTATTAAACACGCGCATCCTACCTGGTCTCCTGCTGCTATCAAATCGGCAATTATGACAACTGCTTATGTGAAAGCCCTAAACGGGAAGCCGATCACTAATGGGGACTACATTCCAGCAAATGTATTTGAAATGGGTGCTGGTCATGTCGACCCGAAGAAAGCGTTGAATCCCGGTTTGGTCTACGATATAACACCAGAAGAGTATATTTGGTATCTTTGTGGATTAGGCTACAACGATGACCAAATCGAAACAATTATTCACCCGTTACCTCGCGTAAAATGTGCAGAGATTAAGGCGATCCCGCAAGAGCAATTGAACTTGCCATCAATTGGTGTGCCTTCATCAAATGGAACTGTAGTAATTTACCGCACCGTGACCAATGTTGGAAAGGTCCCGGCCACTTACACTGCTTTGATTAATGTTCCGAGAGGTGTTTCTGCAACTGTTGAGCCTGCTGTTCTACATTTCAGTAGAGCAAATGAATCAAAGAAATTCAAGATTGAGTTCAAATGGGATGGGACTATTGATACCAAAAACACATTTGGAGATTTGAAGTGGGTTACGGCTGGTCATGTTGTTCGCAGCACTATTGCTCTTCAGATTGACATCCCGACGATTGTTGATTGATTTTTTTTTCTATTGAAATTGTTACCTAACCGTATTTATCGATTTCTCCTGATCAAATGTGAATTCCTAGGAAAAAAGGAAAGGATTGTAATGGGAAAAATAAATTTTCATTGTATATGTAATTTGCTGTTAATTCCTTAATTGGACACAGAGAGAAAGTAGTGAAAGGAATGGAAAGGAAGGGCAATCTTACTATTCAAATTCAAATGCACTGCTATTATCCTATATTTTATGTTTTCATAATTTCGTTGTCAGATTAAAACTAATTATCCGTTAGAATAAAATAAACAAGTGATTAATATATGTACCAGTAATGAGCAAATAAATGATTAATATATAATAAATAAATAAATAAATAAGGCATGAGCACAAAATTCAGCTAAAGAGGGTATAAAATATTGCAAAACTTTGGAAGCTGAATTTTAATTAGATATAAAGTATGTGTTTATACAAAATTCAGCTAAAGAGGATATATAATTAATATAGAGCAAAATTAAGCTACCAAGTAATATGCCTTCTTTAGCTGAATTTTCTGCCATATTTACTAAATAAATATACACTTCGGGTAAATACAAAATTCAGCTAATTATAAATTTGGTATAACTCAAGTCCCACATTATCTATACTTTGCAATTTCGCATCAATATGAGTTTAAATCCATTAAACCATATATATTATTATGTTATCTCATCACTTAGCTACCAAGTAATTTTCATATTAATTTAGATAACTAAGAAAATTTGAAACAAAAATCAGGTTACTTGAAAACAGTGCAAAAATTACACCAAATAAAATGTCATTTCAGAAAAAAAAAAAATTCAGGTTTCTTGAATGTTCACGCAAGGTCTGTATATGAATCTACTTCTCGATAATTACCAATGAATAATTATTAAGACCAACCAAGTTCTGTTTATGGCTAAAAAGAATTCATCAACAGCGTCCTGTTTACTAATTTAATCAATAAATTTTTTTTTGTTATTTAAGGCATTAATGTATCATCTTTGCAGAAATATAAAGAAATAAAGAGAGAAAATTTACCATACTGGCATAATGTGATACTGTATTTTATCCATATACGAAGAAATATTTACACAGTTAGTTTCTATTAGTTAGGCATCCCAAGTACATGGGCGCTACAACAAAATTTGAAAAATAAAATAAAAACAGAACAAAAATAATCTTAGTCATTTGGGTTCTTAGTTACCTAAATTTAGGATTATGGTTTCAATTTATTTACCGATCTTCTTATTTATGGGGCTCCCAAAAACCATCACAGTTTCTATAACAAAGTACATTTTTTTTTTTTATTTAGCACTACATCGGCACCAAAATTGTAGGCCACCAAGCTCTCTCTCTCTCTCCAAATGGGTTCCAACAGAGCCCCCCTTCTCCATTGCCTTTGCATCTCTATCCTCTTCTTTTTTGCGTCAAGCACTGTAGCCCATGATGGCCGCAACAAGCTTGAGAATTACATGGTTTTTGTTCGAGAAGCCAAAGATATCGACACTTCAGTGCATGAAAATGCAGAGAACTGGCACAATTCTCTCCTGTCGACTGTCTGCAAGAATTCTAGTGCGTCTCGGTTAATTTACTCCTACACTACAGTTGTAAACGGCTTTGCAGCTAGACTAACTGAAATGGAAGTGCAAGAAATGTCGAAACACCCATGGTTTGTGCGTGCCATATTAGCTAACAACCGGTACAAACTGACGACAACTCAAACTCCAAACTTCCTTAAATTACGTGGGCCCGGTGGCCTGTGGAGAAGGGCCCAAAATATGGGAGAGGGCGTAATTATCGGCGTAATTGACTCAGGTGTCTGGCCAGATCACCCTTCTTTTAACGGCAGAGGCATGCCACGGCCTTCTGCCAAGTGGAAGGGTCATTGTGACTTTAATGCTACCTTTTGCAACAACAAACTTATCGGTGCCAAGTCTTTCTTAAAAGCCGGTGCTGAGGAGTTGAAACACATCCCTCCCTTTGATTTTGGTAGTCATGGGACCCACACTGCAAGCACTGCGGCCGGAGCAATTGTGAAGAATATGAGTTTTTACGGGCATGCCATGGGTTCGGCCTCAGGAATGGCACCAAAGGCACACATAGCAGTTTATAGGGTTTGTACCGAGGACGGTTGTGAAGAGGCAGATATACTAAAAGGAATTGAAGAGGCTGTCAAAGATGGTTGTGATGTGCTCTCTATTTCTCTTGGAGGTGTGTCAAAGCCTTTCTACAATGATGCAATTGCTATCGGGGGATTCACAGCAAATCTTAAGGGGGTTTTTGTTAGCACCGCGGCAAGTAATGAAGGGCCTTTGCCGTCAACACTCTCTAATGAGGCACCTTGGCTTCTTACAGTTGCCGCAAGCACCATAAACAGACGATTTATTTCGACTGTCAAACTTGGCAACAAAATTCAACTTGATGGGGAGTCTATATACCAACCAAATAATTGGATGCCTAAGATGTTTCCGCTTGTGTATCTAGGTAAGATCGGCAAAGTCGAAACCGGACAATGCTTGAATGGAACACTAAGTAAAAACCAAGTAAGTGGCAAGATCGTTGTTTGTGATCGTGGGGGCAGTACGAGAATTGAGAAAGGCCAAGTGGTGAAAAATGCTGGAGGAGTTGGCATGATACTTGTGAATTCGGAGAAAGATGGATACGATACAATCGCAGATAAGCATGTTCTTCCAGCCTCTGATGTTACGTATTTCGATGGTGAGAAGATAAAGAACTACATCCGCTCTACGAAAAATCCCGTCACGACATTTATCTTCAAAGGTGTTGTGATGAATAACCTGTGGTCTCCTACCATTGCCTCTTTCTCATCTCGTGGTCCAAATCGGCAAAGTAAACTGATCTTAAAGCCCGATATTACGGGCCCGGGAGTAAATATTCTAGCAGCGGTGCCACCTAAAGTAGTAGAAGGAGAGATTTTTCGCTTTGCTCTCATGTCAGGCACCTCCATGGCTTGTCCTCACCTAAGTGGATTAGCAGCTTTGATTAAAAAAGCACACCCAAATTGGTCTCCTGCTGCGATTAAGTCGGCAATTATGACAACTGCATACACAACAGCACTCAATAGAAAGCCGATTACTAACGGGAGGTATTTACCGGCTAATGCATTTGACATGGGTGCCGGTCATGTGGATCCAAATAAAGCGTTAGATCCTGGTTTGGTCTATGACACAAATCCAAAAGAGTACATTCACTATTTATGTGGATTAGGCTACGGCGATTATCAAATCCAAGCACTTATTCAACCGTTACCTCCTGTCAAATGTGCAAAGATCAAGGTAATCCCTCAAGAGCAATTGAACTACCCATCAATTGTCGTGCCTCTGTCAAATGGAACGCATGTTATTTACCGAACTGTGACCAATGTGGGAGATGAGAAGTGTACTTACACGGCTTCGATCAAAGTTCCTAGAGGAGTTTCGGCAACCGTGGTGCCCGATACTCTAAATTTCAGTCGAGTATATGAAAAAAAGACATTCAAGATTGTTTTCAAATGGGTTGGTGGTAAGGAGAAGAACAGTTTTGGAGACTTGAAATGGGTCTCAAATAGTCATGTTGTTCGTAGCCCCATTGCCATTTTAGCTTGATTTTATTATTAATATATTTTTTTAAGTACCGTTAACTGCTCTATCTATATTTGATTTGTTTTATGATTAGTGTGTACTCCGGGGAAAAAAAAAAAAAAGCAAAAATCATGTGAGAGATATTGTATGGTTCAACAGTATTTTAGTATTAGAAGCTTGCTTTGTTTTTTTAAGTGCCAAAAGAAAATCAAATTGTGCTTTTTTTTTTCTTCCCAAAATTATGCTACACACAAATGCTATTGCCTACCTAATATTTGTCATTTTAACGTCTAGTCCTAGCGTGCAATTCAATTTAATACACTGACAGATTATCCTCTTATTCTTGTTTTATTATTAATTAAATCAAAATATTCAAATGATGTAATAAACTAAAAATAAACTAATCAATTATTTTTTTAAAATAAAATTAATTTTAAAGAACAGGTTGTTAGAAATAACGGTAATATTACCGTTGGCTACTAGCCGTTTGAATCATTTAATTTTTACTTTATTTTGCAACGGCTATTAGAGCTATATGTATAGTCTATATATATGTATAGCTTTGATGTATGAATAAGAACCATATCAATATACAAAATATTTTTCCTTCCAATAAACATATATAATCTCTGTTCCTTTGTCCGATAAATTCAACATGGTATCAGAGCGATTCTGAGAATCCAATAACAATACCCGATAAAGCTCTAAGCTTCCGATAAAAATACCCAATAACTCGATAAAGCTCTAAGCTTTCATTTTCTTCTCAATAAAATCCAAAAATATCTCATAACCTTACAAATCGCCAAAACCACCCCGATAGATGTACTAATTGCAAAAAGGAGGATCACACCCGAGACCGGTGTTGGTTCTTATATCCTCAACTCGGACCGAGAGGTTGGAAAGTGGCGGAGAAAAAAAGAATGGATGAGTCCAATGGATGTGCAAGCGGGTCAAATGGGTCTGGAGATCAAATGCTACAATTTCTCCAACAACTCATTGTGTGGCTTGCTAATCAAAATCAAAGTTCTAGCTCATGTGGTATTGTATCTCACTCTCAAAATTCTAATTTATTTGATCAAATAATTATAGATAGTGGTGCTACCGATCACATGTTTGGAAATGAAAAATTTCTTACTAATATGAGGTTGACCAAAAATAACCATTATGTGAAAGTAGCAAATGGTATGAAGGAAAAAATAAATTATGTAGGTGAAATTGATATTTGCAACAAAACAATTAATAATGTATTATTTGTAAAAACTTTCCCTATAAATTTACTATCGGTAAGATAATTAACACAAGATTTTAATTGTGATGCAATTTTTTCTTCAAAAAATGTTATATTTCAAGAACGGAAAACCGGAAAAAAGATTTGTGAAGGATTTCTTGAAAATAGGCATTATCTTTTAGATCAAAAATCTTGTTTTTTGTGCTATTACAAAATCTATAAATTTTGACATTTGGCACAAGAGACTTGGGCATCCCTCCGATAAAATTTTAAATAGTATTTTAGATTTTCCAAATTCCAAATGTATTAATTGTGACATATGTAAGTTGGCAAAACAAATGAGACTTCCCTTCTCACTTTCTAATAGTAGAAGTAAAGCCTCGTTTGATTTAGTCTACTCCGATGTATGGGGTCCGGCCCCGATTAATTCTTATAATGGATTTAAATATTTTGTTATATTCATTGATGATTTTTCTAAAGCTATATGGTTATATTTACTCAAATCAAAAGATGAAGTATTTAATTGTTTTCGATAATTTCTATGCCTTATAGAAACTCAATTTAATACTAAACTTAAAATCTTTAGATCCGATAATGGAACGGAATTTGTAAATAAAAATTTCACAACTCTTTTTAAAGAAAAAGAAATTATTCACCAAACTACATGCATAAACACTCCCGAACAAAATGGAGTATCGGAAAGAAAAAATAGGCATTTATTAGAAATAACACGTGCATTATTATTTCAAAATAATGTTTCAAAAATATATTGGTCGGATGCCATCCTTTGTGCTACACATCTAATTAATAGGCTACCTAGTGTTACCTTAAAAAATAAAAGTCCAACCGAAATTCTTTACCAACAAAAAAAGAATCTTGATTATTTGAGAGTTTTTGGTTGTGTATGCTTTGTTAAAATTAAAAGAAATGATAAATTGGATTTTGTTTCAACAAAAACTATTTTTTTGGGATATTCATCCTCTAAAAAAGGCTACAAGTGCTATGATCCAATTAATAAAAAATTATTTATATCTAGAGATGTGATATTTTGTGAAGATGAACCGTATTTTAAAAATAGTGAGATAACCAAAAAACCACATGAAAATAACCAAGCTAGACCGATAATATCTCTCTTAGATTTCATACCAAATACGGATTATGAAATTGAGGCCGATAACTATGAAGAAGAGATAAATAATGATAATAATAATACTAATAATAATAATGATGATGATGATGATGATGAGGATGATGATGATAATAATAATAATAATAATAATAATAATAATAATAATAATGAGGAAGATGAAGAAAATATTATGGTACGAAGGTCCATAAGAATGCGTCAACCATCTATCAAACTTAGAGACTATATAACTAATGCGGTACAATATCCTATACAAGACTTTGTATCATACCAAAATATCTCACCCGAATACCATGCATTTCTTGCTTCTATTGAGAAAGAAAGTGAGCCAAATAGTTACCAAGAGGCCATAACAAATCCAATATGGTGCAAAGCCATGGAAGAAGAACTAAAAGCCCTTGAAAAAAATAAAACTTGGGTAATTGTTCAATTACCAAAAAATAAAAAACCCGTTGGTTGTAAATAGGTGTATAAAACCAAGTTCAATAGTGATGGTTCCATCGAACGATATAAAGCTAGATTAGTAGCTAAAGGATATACTCAAACATATGGTATAGATTATAATGAAACTTTCGCACCGGTGGCAAAAATGAATACCGTTAGAATTTTATTTTCTATTGCGGTAAATAATGATTGGAACCTATACCAAATGGATGTAAAAAATGATTTTCTTCAAGGAACACTTGAAGAAGAGGTGTACATGACCCTACCACCCGGCTATGAAATGAAAAACAATTCTAACTTAGTATGTAGGCTAAATAAATCAATCTACGGGTTGAAGCAATCTCCACGGGCATGGTATGGCAAGCTTAGCTCTTACTTAAATTCTTGTAATTTCAAAATTAGCAATGCTGACCATTCATTGTTTACCAAAAATGACGGAAAAAATATCACCATTGTATTGGTCTATGTAGATGATATAATAGTTACCGGAAACAACATAGAAGAAATTAGAAAAATTAAATTTCAATTGAAAGAAAAATTTGATATTAAAGACCTCGGATATTTAAAATATTTTTTAGGAATAGAGGTAGCTTTTTCAAAAAAGGGTTTATTTATTTCACAAAGAAAATACACTTTAGATTTGTTAAAAAAGACCGGTAAGTTAGGTTGTAAGCCGGCCTCTACACCAATAGACAATAAATTTAAATTAAATATCGAAGATGGTGAAATATTAGAAGATATAAATCAATTTCAAAGACTAGTAGAAAAATTGATTTATCTTACCGTAATCCGACCGGATATTTCATTTGCGGTTAGTCAAATTAGCAAATTTATGCATAACCCTAGAACACCTCATTTAGAGGCAATAAATAGAATTCTAAGATATTTAAAAGGAACTCTCGGAAAGGGAGTGTTGATGAAAAATAATAAGTCTAATGATATATGTGGCTATTCCGATGCAGATTGGGCCGGAAGTTTCGATAGAAAATCGACAACTGGTTTTTGCACATTTGTAGGCGGAAATTTAGTCACATGGAAAAGCAAGAAACAAAATGTCGTGGCACGATCAAGCGCCGAGGCAGAATACCGTGCCATGGCATCAACTGCGAGTGAGTTAACTTGGATCAAGCAACTCCTCTCGGATATGGGAATAAAAAATCAAGACCCAACAAAAATGTTTTGTGATAATCAAGCGGCACGACACATAGCCTCCAATCCCGTATTTCACGAACGGACGAAGCACATCAAGGTGGATTGCCATTTTATTAGATAAAAAATTCAAGCGAAGAAAATTGAAACGCCATTTGTACGAAGTGAAGAACAATTGGCGGATATATTCACAAAAGGACTAGACCCAAAATCATTCGAAAATAATAATTGCAAGTTAGAGCTAATTGATATTTACACGCCCAACTTGAGGGGGAGTGTTAGAAATAACGGTAATATTACCCTTGGCTACTAGCCGTTTGTATCATTTAATTTATACTTTATTTTGCAACGGCTATTAGAGCTATATGTATAGTCTATATATATGTATAGCTTTGATGTATGAATAAGAACCATATCAATATATAAAATATTTTTTCTTCCAATAAACATATATAATCTCTGTTCCTTTGTCCGATAAATTCAACACAGGTAAATAATAGATCGACAGATAGATAGATAAAACATTGAAATGAAATATATTTCATAAAGGAATAAACAGCAATACCCACAAGATCTGTTATATTTTGCATAACAATTCGAACCAATAACATAACGAAAAACATGCAAGTATATTATCACTTGAATTACTGTTCCCTCTCAGTTGCAACGACGTTGAATTTACAGAGAGAAACATACAGGCGTTTCTGTTAGTGTCTGTATTGAATTCGCAGAGCACGAGTCAGTTAAATGGAAGTCCTTTCTATTGTTTTTTGTGTTTCATTATTCAAACAGACATTTTTTTGGGCTAAGAACAGAACATAAGCCCTCTTTCGTTTTCAAGGGAAAAAGGCCCGGCATTTTTATTCATAACCAAAAAAATAAATAAAATATTATTAATAACCGGCCCCCCGAAAATATTTTACCCATACCCAAACTGCCCCCTGGGGGGGCGGTTTACCTCCCACCAAACCGCCCCCCCATGGGGCGGTTTACCCCCCACCCAACCTGCCCCCTGGGGGGGCGGTTTACTAATTTTTTTTTTTTTTTTAATGCGATGATGGATGGATTATTTATAATTATGTTTATAATTTATGTATTTTATAATATTATGTATTTGTTTATATTTTTAATACGATGGATTTTATGATTTGTGAATAGTTTAACAATAACACATGATATGGATAGATAACAATAATTGTTTTGTAATATTATGTTTGTTTGAGCAGATTGAATTTATTACTTGAATTTTAAAAATAAAGATTTGAATACATAACACATGATATGGATAGATAACAATAATTGTTTTTTTTTTATCTAAGCAATGCACTGATTCATTAAAAAAAAATATTAGTGTGATCTCATTGTCTATGCCAAAACACCCGTCATTTTTATCCATACCCATCGAAACTTACATTTCATTGAAATTAAAGTTTTATAAATTTTTTATATGTTTCTTTGAAATTAGATAGTAAAATATATAATTTAGTTTATTAGAAGGACTGAAACAAATAATCCGGATCAATGTTTTTCAGATCAGGTTTTTCGCGGTTGTAAGAAAAAGTAAAATATTTCATTGTGTGTTATTAGAAAAAATAAAACAATCATAACTTAAAAAAAAATGAAATGGATCAAGGGTCGGAAACATCGTTTTTTTTTTTAAAACTTTAAACGGTCATATCTTTTGCTAGGAAAGTCGGATTTACACGTATGACCCCAATTCGGAAAGGGGAGGAGGAGACGGTGGTGACTGTCACCCGGGGTTAACCCCGGGTATCCGGAAAAATCAGAATCGCCAAAAAACATTGTTTAGTGCCTCAAAAATTAAGTTTAAGATTTTTAGTGTCTTAATTGAATTTTTTTATGTTAAAAAATACTTTTTAGTACTGAGAAATGCACCAGTAGCAAGTGCAATTGCCACAGGAGAAGTCTCATACAAGCATTTTGTCTTCTGGTTTGATTTCAAGGACTGAAAGGTATATGCTCTAGTAAACCTGTAATTATAATATAGTTTACTAGTTCCGTTGATTCTAAGAAGCGTAGGAGTCTCTTTGCAAATTAGTAGTCTAGATAGGAACATTATATGGAATATATCACCTGATTTTGTCTTCAAAATATAAAGCATGTTTAGATACTAAACAAATTTTAAATTGTTCATTAGAAACAATTATCTATATATTAACAATCATTACTTCATTAGTTATGTGTTCACACAAATAAAGAATTCATCAACATTATCACTTTGAAATTTGTTACTATTAACAACCATCAAATGTTTTTTAAGGTTTACAATTAATAGTTCGTCATTGTTCAATTATATTATCCATTTAATTGTGTGTATACATACATAAGTAGACAAATTAACTATTTGCTCTTGAAAACCGACTAATTAAACTAATGACATTTTTCTTAAATAGACTACATATTTTTTATTTTTTTAATAAAAGGTATAATGGATATTTTATAAATTTAAAATAAGCTTTAACAGACAAAGGGATTAAAATGAGTAAATTTGTAAGTGTTTAAAGTTTAAAAGAATAAATATGATATTATGAAGTTTAGACAAGAAATACGTAATATTGACAAATCATAAATCATAAAATCCATCGTATTAAAAATATAAACAAATACATAATATTACCAAATATGATATTGTGAAATCATAAATCATAAATATGATATTATGAAATCATAAATCATAAATATGATATTATGAAGTTTAACCCTGCATTCACTTATGTTTTAAACTATTCACAAATCATAAAATCTATCGTATTAAAAATATAAACAAATACATAATATTATAAAATACATAAATTATAAACATAATTATAAATAATCCATCCATCATCGCATTAAAAAAAAAAAAAAAAAAAAATAGTAAACCGCCCCCCGGGGGGGCGGGTTGGGTGGGGGGTAAACCGCCCCCCCAGGAGGCGGTTTGGGCATGTGTAAAATATTTTCGGGGGGCCGGTTATTAATAATATTTTATTTATTTTTTTGGTTATGAATAAAAATGCCGGGAAAAAGGCCATTGATTTAAAATCTAAAATTTGTTACTGGAGACTCCATCTCATACCCAAAAAATAAAATGCATTGATTCATATTGAAGATTTAAGGGATAAAATCCAAGTACAATTATACCTTCACAAAAACCTTCAAGAAAGCTAACTTCACTTAAGATACCAAGGCCAATTTTGTTGTGGCCCATTTATACGTATGTAATAACGTAAGCCTATACTTATCTATATTTCTTATTATCCTTACAGAATAATATATACTTTAAGAAATGCATTTCTCTCAAGAGCTATTGCATGCATGATGCATCTTACCTCAATTTACAATATCTAAAGAATCCTTGTACATACAATTAGATGGATGCATATGTTGTCAGCCTATGCAAGCCATCTAAAGACGACATATGTAGACATGACTGAACTGAGAGCAAGAGCAATAAATGCCAAGAAAGACATCGCCACCGAGGCGTTGATCTTCCTTGTGAATTCATCGCCTCCAAATCTCGAGACCCAAATATCGTTATGAGATGCTGCTACAGACGATGATGACATCAGAAGGTATGCCAGTATCTACAGTCAGAAAATGTAAGGTTCAATTTAGTTGAGTTAATTAATCAGTTAATAAAGAAGAGTGAGGCTACGGTACTTTACAAAGTGCGTATTGGTCCGTACTATAGATTAATATTTTCATTTTTAAAGTTCAAACAACCGATCTGAACCGTTAAACATGATCTCCATATGAAAATATATTTATAGATAAAAATTCACATTTTCAGAATTTTTTTACAATTTTTTTAGATAGATAGAAAATCACTTGATCTAAAGATTTCAGATCATTCAAAAGAATTGATTTTCTATCTATATAAAAAAATAGTAAAAAATTCTTAAAAAATAAAATTTAGTCTGCAAGTTCATTTTCATATAGAAATCACATTGAACTGCTCAGATTAACTATTTGGACTTTAAAAACAAAAATATCTACACTATGCATGGTACCATATATAACCTCACTCAATAAATAATTAATATGAAGTATTTAGAAAGAAGGAATGGAGAAGGAAATAAATTGACTAGCCTGATCCAAGGTGAGATCCATGTAGTAAGATAGAGGTGGGCGTATGAAATGTTTCCCGGTGGTAACTAGGTAAATCTCTGCGAACAATTGGAGACTGGAGTATACAAATGTTATCACATTCATGGTCAGAACGAACCTGTCATTGCATTAACAAATTAATGGTCTGTTTAAAAATAAAATTTTAAATGGATACATATTAAAATAAGGTACCTAAAGAAAGCATGTTGGTTGTAGGCCAAGCACAGAAGCACTATATAGATATCCTACTTTTAATTCGAAAGGTGCATATTGAATTATTTATTGAAGAAACAGAGCAGCATCGATCTAATGGACCAAATAATTAATAATATGATAGCAACTGTGATTATTCTAGTTCAATTATACCTTCGCCTATTAACTCCTTATGTTGACAACATGATATATAAAAATGACATGTGACCTTCTTTTCTCCCTGCCTCAAGATGCTTTAAATACTCGCTTTGAAAGTAACACAAATTGGTTGATTAATTATTTTAACTCAAAGTTCGGTTTTTATATATACTATATAAAAAAAATAAGCTTCTTATAAAAAGTAAACATTTCTTCTAAGACTTTCTGCTTTTTTTTTATATATATTGTTTTTTTATCAGGGCTAGAGCCAAAATTTATTTCTAGAGCAGGACAAAATAAAAATAAAAAAAATACATAATCATATCAAATGATGCGATATCTTGACTGATTTGGAACTTATGTTGATTGAAAAAGGTGCTTTTATTTATGATGTGGATTGTATGATTTGGCAAAAAAAAAAATTGCAACTGGCGTCAGATCTCTTTATGATAGATTATATATTTGGAGCGTCAAAGATTTTTTATTATATAATCGGTTAGTAAACAATTAAATTTTGAACCTGATTAGAGAATTAAAGGTAGCATAATTAACTAATTAATCTCACTTAGAGGTCACATGTTTGAAATGAAATAGATAAAGAAGTAAAAAAAAAAAAATTGACCCTACCTGATTTAAAAAAGGTTCGACTAGTAATACAATTTTTTTTTCCTAAAGATGGGTTGTTGTTAAAAATATTATAGTTATCTCAAAATTCTCATTCAATCAATGTTATTATTTTGTTCAAATCAGCACGCATTTTAATGGCAGTTCTTAGAATACATTTTGACTATAGTCAAAACGTATGACAACCGTCACCATCTGTTTTACATTAAAGTAAACAAATGTTTATTTCGATACAAACAAATCTATGTTCTCACATAATTAAATACACATTCTCACTAAAATAAGTGTGTATTATGAGGTTGTAAGAAACCAACGTAGTTATTTCTTTTCTTATAGTAGGAATCATATATATTCTAAACCCAAAGCTACTTAAAATTTGGCTCAATGTGAAATTAAAGTATCTTCTTTTCCTTTTTATGGAATTGCTCAAATTTGGAAGAAAGGATCTTTCTTATGCTTTTCCTTAGGGCTGAAGCATCCTTATATTACTTAATTAATATTCAAAAATAATAATTTCTCTAATATAATTTTGGAATATCTTTACAAAATTATTTCTTTCCTATAACTGGAAATCATCCATATATTTCCAAAACAAGTACAAGAGAGAAATAATAATCATCATTAATTCACAAATTTAAACAAAAATAAGAATCTGACGTACCGGTACTCCTCGTATCGCTGGTACGAGTCCCCATCCCACCCCTTGGTCCGGTCAGCCGCCATGACCGAAAACGAAACCAAACACAGCACGGCAGTCAACACCCTTAGTAACATCACTGCCCGTCTCACCTCACTTCGCCACACCGCCTCTGCCACCACGGTATTCCCGCCACCTCCACGGCCCGTTACCTGGCCCGGCCCGTCACTCCTATCCAAATTCACTGTCCTCAGCGGCGAGTCAATTGCTTCCTCGTCAAAATTCGCATGTTTGGTGCTGTCGTTGATCGGGTTGGAGATTATTGCCAGCGAAGGTGGAGATGGAGAGGTCTCTGACTCTGATAATGAGTTCAAAGTGGGAGGCCGGATTTGGATGGACGGCTTGGATGATTTTAGATGGAGCGGGTAGAGTTTCGGTGATGATACCCGTTTGCTGTTAGATTGGTTTTCTTTATGATTCTCTTGCATGTTGTTATTGGATGGTGAGTGGGGAATCGAGAGGTGACTTAATGATGTTGGCCGATTAGACAGTGATCGGAGCGGGGAATTGCTGGTGGTTGTGGTGTTGTTGAGGAGCGAAGATGGTGAATTTGTGTGGTTGCCGGACAACAGGGTCCCACAGGACGGTGATGGGAGAGGTGAGGGGATGCTATTTGGTGACCGTGGGATTTGGGATTGAAGGCTTCCATTGGTCGGTGATCGGGAAAAGGAACCGGTGGTGTTGTTTTTGTTATTGAGGGATGGAGAAGGTGGGGTTGAGTGGTTGTCTGACGATGTGGGCCCATGGGACGGTGATTGGAGAGATGAATGGAAACTCTGTGGTGAGAGTGGAGTTGGTGATTGAGGGATTTCTCCGGTCGGTGACCGGAGCGGGGAGGAAGCCATGGATTGTGAAGTTTGAACAGTCTGGAATTGGAGGTTTGAGTTCGGTTTAGATTTTGGTATTTGAAAGGGGGAAGGATTATGTTTAGTTTAGCCCCTGTAGTTATTGAATTCAGAGTTCTTTTGCGGAAACCGCCATTGACGAGAATCCATACCCTCTGAGGTAACAGAATATTTCTGTTTGGATCACAGCCGTTCAATCGGAATAGGGGTCAATCCGGTCTGAAATGGAACGCAGGGTTTGCTTTAATAATCGTGCTGATTTTAATTGGACGGTCCAGATCCAAACAAAAATATTATGTTTCCTGAGGTGATACCAATTCCATTTACAACTTCTTTACTGTCTAACACAATTAGATTCTGACGGAGTTTATGCAAAGGGTTTTAAAAAAAATCACATCTAAAGTCAATTCTAAACCGTCTGATTTGTGCTAAAATTTACATTAACGGATTATATTTACAGGATTATTTAAATATTAAGTTTTAAATATGTTTGTATGAATTTTAATACCAATCAGACAGTTAGATCCAGCATTGGATGAGATTTTGTCCAAAACCATTTGATTATTTTTATTGTGCTTTTAATAATTTAATTTTCTTAAGAAATTATTTATTTTTGTAAATTTAAAGTCTCTATCATTCCTTATGAGGAAATAATTAGAAATATTGCTTTCATATATTTCCAACATAAAGATCTTTTAATATACTAAATATATAATTTCTAAAAATTAGCTCCTCCAATTCTTTATAAATGTTGGTCTAACTAAGCATGTTTGTACTTTAAATTTGAGACGTTTTGCAAGATTCATTTCAACTGTGATGTATGCAGTATGTACTACAAATTTGAGAGATTTTGCTGAGTTTTTATTGCAAATTGACATTAAGAAAATATTTGAATGTGTATGGTGTGAGAGATGTTTTTGAATGATATGTCATGCATATGTTATGATATATTTATTTCTGAATTCTATAAATTGCACAAATTATCATATGTATGATATATGTACATTCTGAATTATATAAATTGCATGAACTATAATTTATTTTTATATAAAATACTTCAAAAATTATTAGTCTATAAGTTTATATTTATTTTCTAATAAATAATTGATAAAAATATTACCTTTAGCAATTGTAAGCAAGATGTATTCGACTCGGAATAACTTTTGCAATAAGATATTAGAGAAATATCAACAATTTTATCGTAAGCTAATAATTTGACAAATTTGTGTTTAGATCAACCATAAATATTACCGTTTATGACAACGTTACTAACAAAATTCTCTTTTTGTATAAAATTAAAGTTACAAAAAATTATCTTAGTTTTGTTGAAATTAATAAAAAATATTTAAGATTGTAACAACAAGTTACATAACAGCACATTGAAGTTATCTCCGGTTACAAAATCAAGTACAGATATCTTAAAATCATAAGTTTTGGAGTTTTTAAATAAAAAAAATCAATAGATCAAAAGTGAGGTTTAACTGAACTAAAATGTTGTGACTAATCTTTTTTTCATATTATTTATTTGTAATTGAAAGATAAATAAATGTCATGTTATTATTTAATTGAATTTCTCAATCGCTTGTTTATTATGACAAGTTGAGCAAATTAGATAACATAATTTGGCCTTATGAACATACTTTGTAAATTGTGTTGAGCAAATAATTTTCATATTTACTTGTAAATATGTACAATTTGAAACTAATAAACATATATTTATTAATCAAATAAATTTCTGAATGATCAAATTAATAGTAACCAATTTCAAAGCAACTTAATTATCTTGCTAATATATTAAATTCAATAAACTTAGTCTTAGACATTTCATTATTCTACAATATCAGTTGTGGGGTTATTGAATTAGTCTAAAATTTATAACTAGAAATTCAATAAACTTACCATCTCTGAACTTTTTAGATCTGGCGAGTGTAACTCTTGAGGATAATTTCGCACAAAAGCTTTTCTTGGGCTGCCCTGCCCTTGAAAGCTTGTCTCTATCTCATCGTGACTTGGGTTTTTCTGACATTTCCTCTAAGGTGTTAAGGACCTTAGTCTTAGACGAGTGTGATCAAATCAGCCAAATGCAAATCTGCTGTCCATGTCTTATTTATTTGGACATTAAATCTAATTGGCAAACAAAGGGCATTTCAATAAATAATATGACTTCCCTAGCACAAGCAGGCATCAGATTAGATACAGCTCAATTATTATTTGATGGTGATCTGAATATTGTTGGAGGCCTGTCAAATGTTTCAATTCTGAAATTTGACTTACGGAATGCTGACCTTAAGGTATACTCTCTTCTCCCTGTTTATAAAATCAAAAGTTCAATATGCACTCAAAATATATTGCTTCTTAATCAGGTGTCTGCACAAAATAAAGAAAATTTGACATTTGTAGATTAAGTTTACACAATAACTTTTGTCAAGGTTGTTTTGTTACATATAATATTTAATTCGTAATGTAGAATCTAGTTGTGTTTAATCTTATTGAATAGTCAACTTTTTTTTTGTTATGTTTGTTCATATTTGTCATCATGTTCAATCTAATCTTAATTGCATTGAAATTTGTTGAAAATTGTATGATTCAATATTTTAACATTAAAGAAAATAATGATGCAAATGCAATTAGTTGAAGAAGATGTCTCACTAGATCATGGTTTTGATGGTTGAAGTTTAAGAAATTCATTCTAAAATGAATATAGATTGGATCTTGTAAATTTAGAGCGTAGTTATTCGGTAAAGAACGATTGAAATTTATTGAAAATTCTACGGACAAAACATTTCTTTCTCCATTGAAAATCTAGATAATTTAGGGACAAAATTGCAAAATTGCAAACATTCCCTAATTGATTCAGGGTCTCAATAGTGATCACCGGGACCACATGAAATAAGGTGCTAATTTGATGTATGAAGGAAAGAATTAATTATAAACAAAAAGAAAGCTACATGTGGCAACTTTAATCCGCAAAAGATTTCGCACAAACTTGCTAATGGTGTGCTTTTTGACAGGTAGACATCAGGAAACGGTTAAATTATATATCTATTAGGATCCTTTTTAATTTTTGTTTTTGCTACTGTTCTCTGAAAGTGAATCTTTTTCAGTTTCATAAAGATGAGCACTAATGCATGCAATATACCTTTAATAACCAAAGTGCCTTGTTTTTTTTGCTTTCATACATATCAAGAGGAAATATGTTGTAATGTCCCACAAGTTGCAAGCATATCCCATTTCATGTCACAAATTACTATAAAAAATAAATAATAAGCACCTTAAAATCAAATCATTTTTATGGACTGATGACACTAGATTAGTTGACTTAAGTAAAAGAAAACAATAAAGAAACATTTTCCCCACATATGGGCCAACAGATACGTGTCTGGTGCCTAGTAAAAATTGATGATGATAAACCAAATAAGAATCAACGGTAATGTTTAATTTTCTATTCTTTTACCTTTTTTTTTTTTGAAAAAATCGTAGAAATATATTTATCAAACAGTATATCAGTAGAATTATACAAAGCGAAATGATTTTTTGCGTCTCTAATCAAATAGTCTTGAATTCTTTCTCTAATAAATTATTGTCCGTGTGTAAATTATATATAAAATATTATTAAAAATAAAATAGAAATCTTATTAAAATTGTCTAGAGTTCACTTTATCGGATGGTCCAGAATCTCCTTAAAACAATGATTTTGTATCTATTTTAAAAAATAGTAAAAATATTCTAAAAAATATAAAATTTGGTCTCCAGGCATATTTTATTATGAAGATCATGTTGAGCGGTTCGGATCGACTATTCGGACTTTGAAAATGAAGATAAAATAGATAAAGAATTGGATGCAAATGTGAACATAGAATTTTAAATGCATTGAAACTCTTCATGACAATATTATATATAGTTCGAATTTTGATTCACTCCGATATTTTTACTCTATGGGGGAGCAAGTATAATTAGACATATTGCTTTCATATACTTCTAACACAAAATGTTTTTATTCACTGAATAATATAATCTGTGAAAAGTTAGCTCTTCAAATTCTTTAATATATTGCTTTCATAAATATTTTTTTGTGGTCACAAATATATCAAAAATTTTTGGCACAAACTACTATAGTGTACTTCAGATTTGAGATGTTTTACAAGTCTTCATTGCAAACATTATGTATGTACTAGAAATTTGAGACATGTTCTCATGAGTATTCATTGCAAATTGACGTCAGAAAAAAGCTTGAATGTGTAGAGTGTGTGAGAGAGAAGTTTTGTATGATATGTCATGCATAGTTTACTTCATTTTTAATATAAATACTTTTGAATTACATAATTTGAACGAAATACAATTTGTTTGCATATAAAAAAAACTTCAAAAATCATTAGTAAAGAAGTTCATATTTATTTATTAATAAATAATTAATAAAAATTGTTTTTAATAATTGTGTTCAACTTTACATCAGTATTAAGATATTAGAGAAAAATCAACAACTTTATCATGTATTTAAAGACACTAGTAGCACATCTCATTATTACTAAAGTCCTTTTATATATTAGAATCTATACTAATATTACATCTAATTACTAATAAAGTCCTTCTATTTATTAGCCCGTGCACTATTATTACATCTCATTGCTAAAGTTTTTAATATATTGGAAGCAGATTCGCCATTTTTTTTTCCCGGTTTCAAATTAAATATAAATAATTTGAATTTTGTCATCTACTCTCTTTAAGAGGAGGAGAGCAATGACATGTAAAGAATATTTCGTAAAAAAATATAGTATTGGTAGGAAAAAAATCAAACATGCATCACAAAATATGCACACAATATATGCAAGGGAAATTTTGGGGAGTTTTTTTTAAGGTTGTAGCCTTCTCCGGAGCGATGAACTTTGCGTATTTGTTGTGAGCAATTAGCAACATGGAAATTGTAGTTTTTAATATCGAAATGCTCACTTTCCTGTATAGTTGATGAGGAAAATTTAAAAACAAATGTACAGGGGGGAAAGGGGGGCAGGCAGGCAGAAAAGCAGAAAATTATAAATCGAGATGCAAATCTACTGTTTTTCAAACTCATAGTGTAACTATGCAATTTAGTCCCTGCCTATGGACATGGAGCTTGTATTAGAAATGATAATAGACTCAAAATGGTAAAATCAGTTTCAAATCAGAAGACGTTTTGTTTGGGAAGCTATGCTATTATGCATAACAAAAAATTGATGTGATAATAGACTCATCTATGTGATTTATAAATTTGGGGAGTAGTTAGGTAGTTGATATATCATATATAATTGGTACTAAACTATGATCGTTTTATATAGATTTCAATAATATAAATGAATATGTATACTATCTTAATAAAAAGTAACATTGGAGAACTTGATTGACCCAATGCATTCTCATAGTTAAATAAAATTACACTATCTAAAAATGACAATATTGAAATTGTACGAGGTTTGTTGTTAATGTTACTTGTTAGATTGTATTTATTTGACACGCAAAATCTCAAAGTTTCTTGTTGATTCATGTCGTTTCCAATATCTCAAAAAATTAGGATTTATACAATATTGTAATCACAGCGGTTGAATTTCTTAAAAAATTAGGATTTATATTTTGTGCAACATTCATGCTCACCGAATCTCAAATGATTAATGTAAATTAACAACAACAACAACAACAAAAAGAGGAAAGGACTCTGGAATCTGATAACTAAATCAAGAGGCATTTTATTCGAGACAACTTTTTGTTAATTTTCTATAATAAATAGATATTTATTTCTCCGTTGAAATCTAGATAGTTTGGGGACAAAATTGCAAGATGGCAAACATTCCCTAATTAATTGATCCGGGTTCTCAAAAGTGGTCCCCGGGACCACATGAAATAAGGTGCTATAATTTGATGCATGAAGGAAAGAATCAATTATAAACAAAAATAAAGCTACGTGTGACCACTTTAATCCGAAGAAAGATTTCGCACAAACTTGCTAATGGTGTTCCTTTTGAAAGGTAGACATTAGGAAATGGTTAAATTGAATATTTATTTTAGGATCCTTTTCTTTTTTTTTGCTGCTGTTGTCTGAAGGTGAAAATTCTTTTTCAGTTTCATAAAGATGACCACTAATGCAATATACCTTTAATAACCAAACTACATGTTTTTGCTTTCGTAATCTAAGGAGGACAAACTAAAACTGTCACTTGTCAGATTTTTTTCCTCAAAAGTTTGTCATTATACCGAAAGTAAATATGTTGACAGAGTGGAAAAAAACGTGCCGTGGCGTGACTAACACACTGTGATTTTGGTCTCGTGTTGTGTCGTGTCTTGACTAAGTGAATAGTCACACGTGCTGGACCGTGTCATGACCAAAACGTCGAGGTGTGGTCACGGCATGCAAGTGCTCGCGTGCTGTGTCCAAATATAACTAGTTATGTTTATCACATTTAACTATCTTTCATAATTTTAGGTTATTTTATTAAATATTCACCATTTGATCCAGACTTAACGCTCCTAATTACACGTGACTCGCGTGACCATGTGTCGTGCCGTGTCAAATTTTCAAAATATGATCACGGCATGCGAATAATCATGTCACGGGATACGCGAATCATGATATAGAACAATTACACGTGCTGTGACATTCCGTACCGTAACCAATACGTGCCGTTCAGTGACAGAACCGGCTTCGCCGTACTCTTTTTCCGCTCTATATGTTTTACATGTCATACAAGTCATGCACGAAAAAATCACTACAATAAAATTAAAGAGTGCTGATGCAGCATATTGCTATGGAAAATAAAATATAAACACCTCAAATCTGCCTGGTGATAAGTTTATATCAAAACCAAAGCATATTTTCTTTGATATGGAAAGTACAATAAAATAAAATAAGCATTTTTTACCCATAGGATTTGCTGGGCTCCACTGGGCCAACAGAAGCGTGTCTGGTGCCTAATAAAAATGGATGAACCGAATTAGAATTGAATGTCTAGTAAACGCAGCAACGGTGCGTTTAATTTTTATTCTTTTACTTCTTCTTTTGTTTTGAAAAAAAATCGTTGGAGAATTTTTATTACACAATACATCAGTAGCATTATACAATGGAGAATGAATTTTTTTGGGGTCTCTAATCAAATCGTCTTGAATTATTTAACTAATAAATTATTGTCGCATGTGTGAACTAATTAAATACAAAATATATAAAAAAAAAATAGTTAGCACGTCCTTCGAAATAGGATGAAGATTTAATTTTGAAGTTAAAAGTGGCACATAATTAATGTCACTGCTTACCAAATCCAAAATCATTCAAATTAAGGCAATTAATTAAGACAGTTTATTTGTGTTATTATGCATAGCGAATTTATGGATAGATAAATATTTTAATAAAGCTATTTTGACTTCATACAACACATCATTTTATACTTTTTCATTCTCTATTATTAATCATGTGTTGAGTGAAGCCAAAATATCTCTGTCAATATCTCTACCCTTACTACGGCTGCTCCAGAAATTGTGCCATTTATTAAGCACGAGTTGCTCTTGCCGGAATTCAGAGTAGGTCCGATGCTACTTTGGTTTGATGTAATGACCATTCGATCTGCATCAAAATTCGTATAACTACATTAAAATCTGTACAAATCTGATTAAATTTCCGTGCTCATGTATCTTAATGCTAATGCTAATTGTACGGTGGTAGAATAATCCTATCTCCTCTTGCTGGTTCAAGAGTCATCTATCAAGGACGAAAGATATTTTGGAACTTGTTTAACTACTTAAATAAATAAATTAATTAATTAATTACAAGGAGACATTGACTGACTGACTGGTTTTTCTACGGATGATGTTCCCGGAAAGGACCCGTATTACGTTGGATTTGATAATAATTTGACCAGAAACTTAGAGATTGCAGATATGGTACGTGTATGGTGTACCGTGTACCGTCAGAAATATTGTCACGGTTTAATTACTTTAATGGTTCCAAGAAAAAAACTAAACAATTTATTGATTCAATTCACATCAACAAGAGAAAAGAAAAAAGCTCTGCAATTCTGTGAAAAAAATGTTATAGGCTCATCCTTAGGGTGTCCATTTTGTACTCATTTCTACTTCTGTTTGTGTCATAGTAAGTTTATTTTTTAAACAAATATGTTACCCCTTTAATACTAACGGTTAACTATTTTTTAGAAATTAAGATCTTTATGATTTCTAAACTCACACATTTCTGAAATTAATTTTAGAGTTCTAGTAAGCCACGTCAACAATAAATTAAAAAATAAAAAATAATTTGAGCCAATCATTTAACTAGTATGGAGTTTATAAATAGTTCCTTAACAAAAAACTTTTCTGCATAATTGATAAATAAGAAACTCTCTCACATCTCTGAAATTGAATTAGAAACTGCCACATTATATTAGAAATTCTAATAGTTTCAAGGATGTAGATGTTCTAAATAGTTGCATTTAACATACAATTATAAAAAAAAAAAAATTGAAAACACTTAATTAGTTTTTAATACTTGATGTTTTTTTTAATATTTATCTACTTATAATTCTTAAAATATGTTTAGTGATTGTTTAATTAAATATATATTTAGTAGTATTGAGTTATTCCTTTAATAAATTAAATATCCTCCATAAAACAAATGTCCAATAATTGAGGTTAAAGTCTCTAATTAATTTATCCCCTTTCCTAGAACCAGCCAAGCAACCTCCCAAGTCCCCAATCCATTTCAAACTCTTCTTCAAAACTACCTTGTGTTGTCAAGCTCATTGTAACCCTCCATCTTTTATTTCTCCATGTTATTTTTGCACCACTTGCAATCTTTCTCATTACAACAAAAAAAAAAAAATTACACTCAAACTAAGCACCTCTCCTTATGGAAACTGATACTTGTCATCTGCAATCAAGTAACAGCGATGGTGAGAGACCGATGAAGGGTCCGAATCCTTTGACAAGCGGCAGCTCATAGGAGCTGAGACCGAGAGCACAGAGTTGTTGCCAGAGGTGGAAGGGGTGTAGTGCATTACGGGTTAAGCGCAATGGGACGATTCGTTGTGATTTTGCGGTATGCGATCTTAAAACTAATCTTCCGATTGTAAATTTATAAATTTCATATTCTTTATGTATTAAAACAAATTTCAAATTCTTAATTAGCCCATTTAATGGGTAAAGATATTGACATAGCAGTTTATGCTTCATACAGTTCTCGAATCATATATAGTGCTATTTTGATTATATTGTTTATGTGCTGAATGAAGAAAAAAATGCTCTGTCGATATCCTTAATAGTGGGCGATGATGGAAACCTAGTTCAAATTGAGCTCAGATGGTGTCAGGTCAAATTTTATACCAAGGTCTGAACTTTTTAAGTTTGTAGAGAAGACCATTTATTTTTTGGTTCCGGTATTATTGTTTTTTAGGGTGGGCCCACCTGTAAGTAACTCCCAATACACCATGTCTATATATATATGTCGCACCTGTCGCCATGACAGTAAAGATCACAGACTCATGAGTTTTGAGTGGCTGGTACGCATCACATTTTGGTCGAGGCTGTTTGTATTAATTGTTCAGATGAATAATTTTAAAAATGAAGTTATTATAGCAGAAGTTTAAACAGTGTATTCTAATTACTGTGTCTGTATATTCTCTTAAATTTAAGTAGTGATATACGTCTAAAATTTATATCAAGTTAATCTTTTTTTGATGATTTTCTTTTGGTACTTGCAACAAACATTACAAATGAACACTGAGATTCTGACAGGAGAGAAAAAAAGCAGAGCATCTTGTAACAGCAGATGATGCTGATTCGTACCTTGCGGTTGAAGTTATCCCAATTGGGAAGAATTCACATCCTCTGAGGTGCCTGAAAAGAGAATCTTTTACAATTAGTGAATCCAGACGGTTCTTTTTAACTCAGCACGAATCTCAAAGCTCAACAATACTGCCCCTGCACTGAATTGTGAAAGGGGAGGAGGGGGTACGGATTTTTTTTTCGCCTTTTATGTTATTTTTTATTTCAGTTTTGTTAATTATTTTTGCATTCTTTATATTCTTCTTTTTAAAATGTAGTGTGAGAATTTTTGCAAATGAACACAAAAAATTACTTGCTGTAACTTTTAAGACATTTTGATATCCTACCACCTCAGAAAAATCAAAATTAACCTGTGATTATGGCCTAACTTATTAGTTTTCAATTTTTCATGCGTGTAAGGATAAAAACATTTCTTTTATACAAATTCACCACTAATTAGTTTTCACAGTTTTCATGAGTCGTTAAATATGGCCTACCTTTTTCTATTGTTTTTTTTCTTAAAAAATTAAGGTTAAACTTTCTAATTTTAAATATAAAAAAATTCAAACATATGACCTTCCAAATGTATTTGTAATTGCTGAAACCAACCTTTAGTCTAGTAATTAAGGAAATGTTTTTTATTTGAGAAATTAATTGTAGGTTCATAATCTGAATAAAAAGTATTTGTTTGTGCTAGAAAACAATTTTCTGGCCAAAAACACAAAAAGACAATCGATGCCATCACGCCAAAGAGTCTATTGATAGATCAGTCCCAATACCAGATTGTCTGTGAAAACAAATGCGTTTAAAAATTAAACTGACAAACTAATTGTCTGGTAAATTGGCAGGCTATGTAAGGGATCTAATAGTGCTAACCATGAGATAATTTCTTCTCAGGGTATGTTCATTTGAGCTATTTATTCTTCATCAGCAGTATGCATATAATAATTGAGGAGGACATCATTTTTGACGACACTAGATAACACCCTATATTTTTAAAATCCAAACAATCGATTCAAACAGTTTAACATGGAGGATATATTAAAATTTGATGCAGATCAAATTTTACATATTTTTTTAATCTTTTTACTACTTATTAATATGAGTACAAACATTCAATGGTCTGAAAACAACGATTTTGTAAAATACTTAATAAATAGTAAAAAAATTTAAAAAATATAAAATTTGATTTTCAAAAATATTTTAATATATCCATCATGTTGAACAACTTGGATCGACTGTTTGGACTTCGAAAACTTTGAAAATATAGATTGTAATCTGATGTCACAAAAAAAGAGTGTAAGTGGTTTTCTCCTCACAATAATTTAATTACTCAGATGATTTTTTACCAGTGCATATGGTAACCTAATCTATGACTCGTGACGTTTATCATAAGATAAATAATAATACCAAGTTTGCCCATTTCTCTTAAAACTGATGGCTAACTAATGTAACAATGATAGCAGGAACAATATTCAGATTAAAGTGAGAGTGTGAGACACTGTAACAAAGCAAATTGAAATTGCTGGGGAATGCGTAGTAAGGAAACCCGGGAATCACCTGGCTCCCCAAGTTGCCCCCAGGTTGCCATCTGATCATCGCCTCTGCTGAGTCACAATTACACAACACGTACAGCCTGCAGCCTCAAACAGAACATTCCGGAATCCTATAATTTTCTCATCTAATGTTGGCTGCTTGAACTGAGATCCCTCATGCGGGTTGAAAGATATCAGGTTTAAAAACATTTCAAAAAAAAATTTGTATTGATATTAATTGTGTATTGATTACAATGACATCTATTTATAAGTTTGATTAAGATACCACATTACAATGCTAATCGACTCCTACAATTTACACCCTCTAACATATCCAACACAATCTATGATCCTCTGTTAGATTTATTACTTTATTTTGCATGGAATCTCATGGACAAGTTGTATTAGCATCTTGGCATCATTTATGTTGTATAATTATTGCAACAATATTTTTTATCTTCAGTGCTTTACATTTAATTTTGGTTTGACCTTTTAGTTTTATTGACAAGTAAATAAAACCAATTGTAAAAATATCATTTAGCTGGACAGGGAATCAAGTAAATAAACCTAAGGTTCTATTTGCTGCGATGACCATCAATTTCTTTCACTATATTCCATCAATTATTTTCAATTAAGTTTTGCGGTTCATAAATAATTCTAAAGTATTTATAATCAGGTAGTATATGTATATTTTTCTTCGTTTATTTTCTAATAAATAAAATTTTATGCAATTTGTTTGCCATTATGTTTTTTAATTAATGTTTGCATTCTATTACATTAGTATAATTTATTTTTATTAATTCATGAAAAATCTATTAAGTAACTTTATATTAAATGAATGTCTTCTTTGGAAAGCATGTGTATTAGACTATTATCATATGTACAATTATTTAAGTTTCATTTTATTTCAGTAAATATATTCATTAATTAACCTACAAATGTTAACAATGTACTTTTAAAAAAGAAACAAGCTTTTACATTATGATAATATTATATGTAATTCAAACTTTGGATTCACTCCGATATTTCTGACTATATCACTACTTGTGTTTGGGAGTAAATAATTAGAATTGCTGCATACATATATTTCCAATACATAATAATCTATTAATTCACTTATAATATAATTTGTAAGAATGAATTAGCTCATCAAATTCTTTGTTATTGGTAAAACTAAGTGATATTTTATTTCTTTTTTATGGTCACAAATATACCTATTTTTTGGCACAAATAAGCATGTGTGAACTTGAAATTTTAGATGTTTTGCAAGTATTCATTGTAACTATTATATATGTACTAGAAATTTTAGACATTTTGCGAGTTTTTATTGCAAATTGACATTAAGAAAAACTTAAAATGTGTATGGTGTGAGAGAGATTTTTGTATGATATGTCATGCATATGTTATTTCATTATTGATATATGTATTATGTGAATTATATAAATTGAACGAATTATAATTTTTTTGTGTAGAATACTTCAACAATCGTTAGTCTAGTAGTCTATTTTTATTTTTTAAGAAATAATTGAAAGAAAAACTTATCTTTAGCAAATGTATTTAAAATATTGTATTCAACTTTGAATTTTTTGCAATAAGATATTAGAGAAATATCAACAAATTTATCTTAGACTTGAAATAACTTTGCTTAAAAATTTGTATAATTATTTGTCTTTCATTATAATCGGACTTTGACAAAAACAATTTAATTTTTAGATATAAAAAAATATTTGTCTTCTATTATGGGAGTTTCAACTTTTATTTCAGAGTATTTATAAATCTTTCCGTTTTCACGTATTAAATCATAATTTTTTTAATGAAATCCTGCAAAGTCAGGAGAAGAGTTTATATAAAATAAATATCTATTCAACATATCTATTGATATATCAGCTTAATGTCAAGCTTTTACTCTTTCCGAAGGAAAAAATTGCACATTTGACATTTTTGTGATAAAATTAGCCATTAGGTATTACCTATATCCACTCTACGAATGAATCATACCATATGCTTTAACAGATATTAATTTTAGCAAGAATTACTAATTATCATGGAGCATCTCTTAATCATTATGATTCTTCCTATAGCTTAATTGACATTAAGAAAAGCTTTAAATGTGTATGGTGTGAGAGAGATGTTTTTGTGTGTTAATTCACTATGGACATATGCATTTTTTCAAATTATATAAATTGAATGAACTATAATTTGTTTGTCTGTTTACGCTATATTTATTTTTTTAATAAATAATTGAAAGAAAAATTTGTCTTTAATTATCAAATGTATTCATGATATTGTATTCAATCCTGATTTTTTTGCAATATCTTATTTGAGAAATATAAAAAAAAAATATGGTAGACTTAAATGTTTATACTAAAAAAATTTGTCTTGCAATAAAAAACGGATCGGAATTTGACAAAACAGTTTAATTTGTAGATTAAAATGTGAACCGACGACTCTCTATGTGTTTAAATGAAAAAAAGTATTTGACGGGCTGTCAGATATAATGAGAAAAAAGAAATCAAACTGCTGATCGGTTTCTCTTCCACCTAATAAGTCAAATTTACATGTGGAGGATACGTACAATAATTAATTTAATAATATTTTAGAGCAAGAAAATTGGACTTATTTTTTTTTTCTTTCAGATCATATAATTGAAAAAAAAAATGAATCAATCAAATTCACATAAAAAATCTCCCCTGAATGTCATATCAGATTGTTTAAAAAAAATCATTTTAAACTGGATGATCTGATATAAAACAATATGACTATTTTTTTTTATGAAAGAAAATATCAGGACTCTAGGCGTTGGATCGTTATAGTTTTTTCAGGATTCCTACATGATTAAAATCAAACGGTTTACAGTGTTTCGCATTTGTATTTTTTTTTGGGACATACTAGCAGTCTCCAAACTAAAACCCTCCGGACATTCCCCAACTATAATGGTAACAAAAAGTGTTTTGCGTTTGTATATGTTTTTTTGTGTGGATACTAAAAAGTTAGATGGCTTAACTTCCAATCTTTATTCGAAAAAAAACAATATATTTTAAAAATTATTTGATTAATGATAAACTATCAATAAAACCAAACGATTAATGTTTTCTAAGCATATAACTACATATCTAAATTATAAAAAAAAAAACCTATAATTTAACTTGTTAGATGATGATAACTGTTAAGGTCAGTCATCAGATCATTGTCATTTATATTTATGTTTATGTCAATATAATATTCCATATATCCTATATTATCCTGACCAACTAACATGCAAATTCTACATTTCTAGATAACTATTTCAGAGGAAAGCCCCACTTAATTTTGAAATTCACAGAAGCGAAGCATCTCAGTCTCTAGGTGCATTTGGATAGGTGAAGAATAGTTATTATTCCGGATTAGCACTATTCCGAGCTACTAATCTACCTTTGGATATGTTTGAATTAGCGAATAGCTACTATTATTTGTTTGTTTTTTGTGAAATAGCTCACTATTCTACTAATCCAACAAAATGTTGGGATAGCTACTATCCTTTCACTATTCTTGATTCATCCATACGCACCCTAATTAAATAAGCTACAAACAGAGAATAATGTGTAAGGATCACTTCTCATTGTCACAAGAACAAGAATCATTTCATGCAAAAAAAAAAATTGCCAGATTTTCTGAAGGCGTACACATAAAACGGAAATTATCCTGTGGAAGTCTGTACATTTTAAAATTTAATATTAATTAATTTGAGATTTGTATTGCATGGATTGAGCTTCAAATAATTCAATTCAGACATGAAAAATTTACCAGATTTTCATAAGGTAAACACATTACAAGGAAGAAGTCTGTACAATTTAGAAACTAAAATTAATTTTTAATTCCAGACTTCTTACTGCATACATTGAACTTCAAGAATATCAAATTATCAATCTATTAAAGTTCGACTGTTCATGTAGACATTTTATCACCAAGGAAATAACATATATTTTCTATAATCAATTTCAAATTAATTAGTCATTTGTTATAAATCATTAACCTGGATTCAGTGCTTTTATTGTTGTAACATCGTCATACTAATTAAGATAACCTGCAATTTATCGAACATAAATTCATTTAATTGTAATTTTATGAAGTCAACTTTTAGATACACCTCGAAATAATAGTTCTCTACGCTTCAATTGCAAGGCTTCCATCACCAATGCAAGATATAGAACAGTATGGATGTGGAGGTGTTTGGATTTGTTTGGACTTTGTGATAGTGATTAGGCCAGGAGTATGGATGATATGAAGAGAGTATATTCGTATATACATTAATTTGCACTTGGATTATAAGTATTTGATGCAAGAGAGTGGCATTTTCCTCTGCAGAAGACAAGTATGTGTCGGTAAGTAAAGCAACTAAGTAAGTTGTTTGGTTGAGAAATATGTTAGAAGATATGGGGGAGCAACAAAATGCAGCCGTGGTTCTATTTTGTGAGAACAAATTCGTCATTGTTATGTCAGATAATTCAATGTTTCATAGCCGAACAAAACATATCAATCTCAAGTATCATTATATTCAAGAAGTGGTTGAAGTTGAAGTTCTTATCAAGCATGTGAAGACCAGTGATCAATTGACACATATTTGTACTAAAGCACTTTCATGTGACAAATTTGTGTATCTTAGGAAATTATTGGAGATAACAAACAAAAACATTAAGAGAAAGTGCTGAAATTAATATATGTAGTTTTCTATGTTGAAGTTAATGATTGTAGTCTTCTATGATTTTATGGGAATTGAAAGTTCGTATCTAGAAAATAGAGTTAATTGAGGGTGTTATATGTCATTTACTGAGAGTAAAATGTGTAGAAAGTGTAGAAAGTTCTCATAAATCTATATAACATACAAGGTGTAATTTGAATGTATGAGATTGAGAGATGGAATATATCAATATAGTATGAAAAATTTTGCTATCTTTTTTGTTCTTACTCTTTCTTTCTTCCACTAAAAATAAAATATAAAACAAAATCAACAAAGGCCTTAAATAAGACCAACAGGGAGAGGCGAGAGAGAAAAGTTAGTAGAGCGAATTAGGTTTTGACAATGGATTTCTTACCATGGAGAGGCGACAATCAACCATTAACACAGTTAAAAGTTATTAGCAACTCGATAATTGATCGGGGATTGAAGTTTGGGGATAATAATTTTTTTTTTCTAAAATCAATTATAAATTACAATAGTAAACGAAAAGAATGTTAAATAGTATATAAAAAATAAAATATCATATTTGATTGTGCATCTTTTTTGTAAGAATTTTATATCTGAGTAATCTTAGTTTTAGAAACTGAATCCAGTATAAAACATATGTTACATTTTGTGTTTTCTCTTTATACCCCATTTTTTTTAAATTGAATATTTTTCGATATCAATGGAATTAATTTTATTTATGATTGTTTTGTTACCCAGAACCAGTGAATTTTTAGGATTTAGGACGAAGAAATTAGTTTATGGGTTTGTCTAATATTAATTGACTAATTTTCCTCTACACGAAGGACGCAGATAAAATGCCGAAATTTTTTTATCTACCACCCCTTAAAATCATTATTAATTAAATACCACCCGTTCAGATTTTCTAACTAAAATACCACCCTGGCAAGCTGGTTTTGCGGACCAAACTTTCGGTTGCGCAAGGTGGTTTGGCGAAACATAAGGTGCGCAAGCTGGTTTGGCGAACTGACAGGTGCGCAAGGTGGTTTGGCGAATCTGTCAGGTGCGCAAGGTGGTTTGGCGAATCTGTCAGATGCGCAAGCTGGTTTGGCGCATCTGACGGGTGCGCAATCTGGTTCGAGGCAGGTGCGCAAGGTGGTTTGGTGAATCTGCCAGGTGCGCAAGCTGGTTTGGTGCACCTGACGGGTGCGCAATCTGATTTGGCGAAACTGGCAGATTCGCAATCTGGTTTAGCGGACCCCGATCTGTTGCTATTAAAACCGATTTTTTATCACTCTTTTTCATTCCACAGGCATCAACAAACAACCATCAACGAAGACAGGTTTGTTCACTGTATATATTTTTTCTTTTTAGTCCCTTAATTTTTAAATTATTATTTTTTATTATTTTTAAATTAACTGTAAATTTATTAATTGATAGGTTTGTTCCTTAATTCAACCAATTATGATTGGAATTGCCTGTTATTTTGGTGGTGAAGTTTTAAACGGACAAAATGGTGTTTATTACAGTATCCAACCTTCGAAAATGTTCAATATCAGTCCAGATTTAGATTTTAGAGGTATAACTAGAGAAATGTACCTGCAAGTTGGTATTGATCCCAATTATTATGAACTGGTAATTTCTGCAAGGATCAATATTGGTCAAGGCAACCAGACCTGGTTCCAACAGCTACCGGTACAAGATGATAATAGCTGGGGTTTGTATACCCAAATGACAATGAATTTGACCACTCCTTTCAAGTTCCTAGAGTTATATGTTGTTGCCAACCCTAGACAGAACCCCAGACGTAACCCAAACCAAAACACCAGAGATAACACAAGAGTTAACCAAGACAGAACACCAGAACTATACCGCAAATAACCCAGGGTCGGGTTCGTGAGCAATCTGTGACGGGTAATGTCCATGCCCTAACTTTAGGGAGTACTAGTCGGTCCTCATCTGTAGGGGCTGGACCTAGTCATTCCCAACCTGACCGGGGACGTTCTCGGGTTCCATCTACTAGCTCTAGCCAGGCCAAAACTAATCAGAATCGATCTCCAACCCCAGAACCGCTTTATTATGCTGAAAATACAGATGAAGATCCCGAAGAGCGGGAGGCAGAGGAAAATTGGGATGCTAGTGACGGTGGTGGGGCAACTGATTTTAGTGATGTGGATACGAATTTTCCTGTACTTGGTAGACGACAGTGGCGGGTTTCGGGTGGTGCAGAAAGACACCCGTTCGAGCAATTTCATGACACATCAGGATTTGAAGAAGCTGACAGCTCTTTTTTTGCAAATTCTGAGGTGTGTTTAATATTTAATTAATTTAAAAAAATCATTTATAAATTTTTTTTTATATTCGTTAATTTTTTAATTTTTCAAATAGGATGGAAAACAACATGCATTGTCTGAGGGGATGACGTACTCCAGCAAAGAGCAAATGGCAGAACAAATTGGCAGGTGGCATGTAAAGGAAAATATCGAGTTGAATTTGACACACAGCGACACAACAAGGTTGAGGTTTAAGTGCAAGAGCAACCGTTGCAAGTGGGGGTTGGTTGCTAGGGCTACAGGTTTTGGTAATGACTGGGCGATCACGAAACATGATAGACCTCACACATGCTACGCTGAGGCATCCAGGTCAGATCATGCGCAGTTGACGTCCGCAATGGTCGCCAACTGTATAAAGTTTTCATTACGAAAAAATGCTGATATTAGTATCAGTGCCATCACCGATCTGGTTGCTGAAAGGTACGAGGGAATCGTCCCTAAGTACAACAAATTATGGCGTGGTAGAGAGTTAGCCATTGCTCGAGCATTTGGTAGTTGGGAGGGGTCTTACGGGCTTCTTGTCCCTTTGTTGGATGCAATAAAAAGGGCAAATCCAGGAACCAAATATAAAGTTGTTTCAAAGCGAACCAAAAGAGATGGGTACCGGTATTTCATGAGATTAGCATGGGCTTGGGGGCCATGTATTGAAGCAGCGAGTCACCTCAGACCAGTGATCAGCATCGATGCTTGTTTCCTATCAGGTAGATACAATGGTAAATTGTTGATTGTAACGGGATATGATGCGGAGAACCAGTTAATCCCGCTAGCATTTGGGCTGGTAGAGAGTGAGGATTTTGAGAATTGGGGGTGGTTTATGAAGTGGGTGAGGCAGGTTGTAATTGGTCCAAATAGATTCATGTGTGTCATATCTGACCGTGCCATGGGCATAAAAAAGGTGTTCATACAGGATGATCTGGGTTGGTCTGAAGAGAATGGAGAGTGTGTTCACATGTACTGCTCTCAACATGTGTTTGAGAATTTTGGTAAACACTCCAAGGATAAGGTTGCTGCCAAGTTTTTCAAAATCTTGGTGAAAAAAAAGAAACCAAGAAGAATGCTAGATGGTCTCGATGCAATCGGAAGGAGAAATCCCGAATGGCTCAAATACTTGGATACATGTGGAAAGTACAAGCCTGATGATGAGGCAGAACCGGCTAAGCCATGGAAAGTGTATCAAGCTATGGACAACGGAGCTCGTTGGGAAATCATGACTAGCAACGGTTCTGAATCGCTCAACAATGTCTTCAAAACTTCCCGAAGGTTTGTGTTTTATAATCAACGAAAATTTTATTATTTATTGATGGTTTTACGTTTCTTAATTTAATAGTAAGTTGTAATTTTCGCAGGTTACCAGTTGCCGCAATTGTTGAGGAGACGTTCGCCAAGTGTGTTGACTGGTTTGTTGAAAGAAGAGAGCGTGCGGTGGAATTACAATTGCAGGGTCAACTTTTTTCCACTCGTGTCCTGGAAAAGATGGATAAGCACATTCGCAAAACCTCAAAAATGAGCGCAGTCACATTCGGCCGTAACGAGTGGCAAGTGACCTCCCATGGTGAGAAGATTGCATATGACATGCAAAGAGACAGTTTGTCACAAATGGAGAGAGACTGCACATACAGAGTCGTACTTCATGACAACAATCGCATGGAATGCACCTGCCAAAAGCCTCAGCTAAGTGGAATACCATGTGTTCATGTGATGTATGTGTGTCGTTTAAGGTACAAATCTCTAATTATAATTTCATAACCATCGCATAGTAATTTGATAAGATTGACATTATTTGTGTAAAATTGTAGAAAATTGGATCCAAATATTTTCGTAAATTACTACTACAACATTGACGAATTAATCGCCACATGGAGTGGTCAATTCCACGTGTATGACAATCAAAGTGATTGGCCGGCACACGAAGGACCGATCTTAGTTCCGGAGCGCAGAATGGTGAAATTGGGCAGGAGGCGACATAATCGGATCCGAATGTGGATGGATATACTGGAAGGAAGACCAGCTGGACACCAGCCCAACAGAGAAACCCTGGAAAGGAATGCGAGAACGAGAAGAAATGCACGGGGTAATACTCAATAAGGATAGACAATATGTTGTATTATTTATTAGCTTATGTTGTATTATTTATTAGCTTATGTTGTATTATTTATGCGGCAATACTCTGTGTTGTATTATTAGCTTATGTTAAAGACAATATTCAGATTAAGAGGTAAGTGTGAAATAAAATAAGCCTCAAACACAAAATATGCATCACAGTCTCAAATATGCATAACAGTCTCAAATAAAATATGCATAACAGTCCCAAACATAAAATCTAGATAAAAGTTCCAACACAAACTAACAACTAAAATAGAAATGTCAAGACGAGGATGGTGTGTAGGGAACCTTCTTCTTCTTAGCCCTCTTGCCGCGTCCCTGGTCTTGTACGTCTTCAAACCACGTCATGTAGGATTGGGAGGGCTGTGACTGTGACACCTGTGGCGCCTCCTCCTGTATCTCACCAAACAAACTCTCTGCAGGTCCAGCCTGATCTGCCCCGGGACCGAATGTGATGGGTCCACCCTGCTGGGGCTCTGAGAATAATGTAGGAGAAGAAGGATCATCCTGAGAAGGGAAGTCCTGCGACTGCGTGTAGGTACCGTACTCAGTGCCCAGCTCAAACGTAAAATCTTTTGCTGGCTGCTCCACCTCATCTCTTGGGAGGTGTGTACGTCCCTGAAATAAAAAATAATTAGGTTTCAAAATGAAAATAACAGGACATCACTTTTTATATTAAACACATACCGCCACATCCCCAGCTGTCGCAAATGCATCCTCAGCAGTAGCAGCTGCGTGAATATCGGACAAATCTGGGTATGTAGTTGACCCAGGCGGTGCAGAGTCGTCACTTCGAATTTCTTGCAGGTCCTCATAGGCCGGGAGATTTGACAATACAAGTATCTTATCTAGCTGGGGCTTGTATCCGGCGACGACGACAGGGGGTGCAGCCATGCACAACCATGTCTTCCCGAACTTCTTCCACCCTCTTGTGATCGCCAGTCTTGCGCTTATCAAGCATTGCTTGATATTCATCAGCACCTTCAAATAATAAAGTAAATAAATTAGTTCATAATGTAATTTAATGCCAAAAATATTTTGAAATAATAAAGCAATAACAAAATCTTACAATCTGTGCAGCCGGACCAGCGCATGGAATGTAGCCGTACTCTTTAGTATTCATGTCACGCCGTACTGCGAGTGGCCTCTTGTTCATCTCCGAGACCTGACCGTACATAAAAATCGTAAATGCACAGTACTCCTGGTACCAACGGCGGTACTCCTGGTCGTATGCCTCGAAAGCATAAGTCTGCAGGTGCTCAGGAATCATGTCCTCCGGATCCATGGCCTCAAGTCGCTGCACATAACCCTCATGTAGCTGCCGCCAGTTCTTCCCATCGGTGCAATCTAGTGCCTTGTGTAACTGGTACCATTCGTCTTTGCTTATCGGGACGGGCACAGGAAAATGCTGAGACATGCCGAACTGTCTCATGACCCGGCCAGGATAATAATGCTCTATAACTTGGAAATAGACTAGCGGTACCTGCAGAGGAAAAAAGAAATATAAAAGAACTCTAAATTTTACGAATTCATTTTTTAGCTAATAATACAAGCGTACCTGAGCAAACCATAAGTGTCGCTGCGCCGAGCATATCGAAGGCAAGTCATCCAAGAAAGAGTGGTAGCCATAATCATTCTCGCTCGGTACAAGCTCATCGTACGGGCGCCAACAAACGTGCTCATCTGGCCTCATCTGCTCGAACTGACTCCGAAAAAAAGCAACTCCCGTAGGTCGTCCGTGTGGGGTACGGTAGAAAGACCTCTTCTCCGAGCACCATCTCTGAGCATATGAAGGACATGTCTCCCCGTTGGGCTTACCCCAATCTGGAGCCCAATCTTTCACTACTGGCGATGGACGGCCGAATGGAAACCTCGTCCATGACCAATGATGGAGGAGACCAATCGGACCGTACAATCTCTTCTTATTCACCTGTTTTAATGCAAGTTATAGTTTTTTTTTAATACAAACAGAGAACAAATTGTTTAAATACTAACCAGAAAAAATAGTAAGTAATACCTGACACGCAGTGCATAAATTGCGGTATAGACATGCCAAGACCACTGCACCCCAATTCATTCTTCGCGGGTTCTCCAAGTCCACCAGAAACTGTAATAATGAGGCAGGAATAGTGCCTCCAGATGAATCTGGGAACATCCAGCAGGCGAACATCTCCATGATGTAACCTCGGGTCCACCGAGCTACCTCAGCTGGATCGGCATTATCGGCTAGTACCCCACTGTAAAAGTACTTATACAATTTAATTGCCGCAATTACATAATATAAAAAGTTAAATGCACGCAATCAATTCAATTAAAAGTCACCTGAATTGCTGCCTCAAAGCTGTTATACTAATATCGTTTTTCGAGTTGATCAAGCCCTTCTTTGTTTGCCGCTGCTTCATCAACCCGGCACCCAACAGATCAATCACGAGCTGATCAAAATTACCGTACTCCACACCGGTCACAGCCTCTCCAGTAATGGGCAGGCCCCATAGACAACTCACATCCTGAAGAGAGACCGTAATCTCTCCAACGGGCAGGTGAAATGTGTGTGTCTCAGGCCGCCATCTCTCGACCAGCGCAGATGTAAGTGAGGGATCTGCGAGAACAGGGGTGAGCTGTGACACATGCCACAGCCCCATCCTCTGTAACACCGGTGCATATCGCACGTCATATTTTAGGGTCATGTGGTTATTCCTCACCTCCGTCAGATCATGCTCCTAAAATAAAAGAAACAATCAATATATTTTTCCAAATAAAAAAAATTAATTTAAATTAATTGTCAAATGTAAACTTACATATGCTAGGGATATCTTGTGGCCCTTGATCGGAAACCAACAGATGGGGCTAATGTACTCAGGTGTCAAGTGTGGAAATATGGTAGATATTAACTCCTTATCCCAATCAGGTCCATCTAATGGGGATGTGCCGCTCGTTGATGCCATACTAAAAGAAAGTAAATATTTTGGTTGAATCTTACACAGTCGGTAATTTTCAATAATTGTTGGCTAAGAAACTCTACTAATTTTGGACCACAAGTAAAAAAAATATATAATTTTGGTACAATTGTACATTTCTAATCTATTTTTGTTATATAGTACTAAAACTATGATAAATAAAAATTTGGTAAGTTGAACAAATTTCTAAAATCAATTGTGGTCTATATACCCTATTTTTCTAAAAAGTTGGGTACATTTTAATCAATGGTGGTCTACAACCCAATAAAACTGGTACAAATTATTAATTTCAATAAAGGTCATTTTGGTACAAATTAAGGTCAATTTGTTACAATTATCAATTTTGGTCTCTCTCCGGACTCCGAGTGGCTTAACAAAATCATAATTTTTTTTGGACATCTAAATAATAAAAAATAAACTAAACTAATTAAACTTAAACTACAATTAAATTACAACTATCTAAACTAAACTAATTAAACTTAAACTACAATTAAATTACAACTATCTTAAACTAAACTAATTAAACTAAACTAAACTATCTAAACTAAAATAATTAAACTATAAAATTAAAATAAAAAAAATAAAAATTACCTTTGCTGTGTAGGGCCGGCGGGTGCGCAAGGAGAAGAAGAATCGGGTGCGCAGGGGCTTTATAGCACCAAAAATCGGGTGCGCAAGGTGGTTTGGCGGACCCAGGGGGATGCGCAAGGTGGTTTGGCGGACCCGGGGGGGATGCGCAAGGTGGTTTGGTGGATCCGAAGTGCGCAAGGTGGATTGGCGGACCCGGAGTGCGCAAGGTGGTTTGGCGGATCCGGGAGTGCGCAAGCTGGTTCGGCGGAGCTGGTACGCAAGCTGGTTTCGCGAGGGTGGTATTTTAGTTAGAAAATCTGAACGGGTGGTATTTAATTAATAACGATTTTAAGGGGTGGTAGATAAAAAAATTTCGGGATCAAATGTAGGCCTGCTAATGAGACGGACCGGCTCATGAGCTAATAGGCCGAACAGCTCAATATATTATATCGAGTCGGGTCTGGACTCAAATTTTAGTGCTTGAACAGAGCCGAGCCGGGCCGACTCAGCCCATCGAGTCTCTCCTTCGTTCGCTCTCACCTCGCGCTCTTGCTCGCTCTCACCTTGCTCTCCTCTGATCTCGCCCTTGCTCTCTCGTTCGGTCTCTCTCTCAGCTCCTCTGAGTCGGTCCTTCTCTCTCATGTGTGCTCTCTCTTAGTTGCGATGTTTATATGTATTTAGGTTAAATCAAAAATCTCTCTCAGTTGTGGTAAATTGGTACTGTTTTTATTTTGTGGGTTTTGCGTGATTGTTACCTGGATCTGGTACAAAATAATTGCACTGGTACTGTTTAATCCACAAAATAAAAACTCAATAATTGCAGTTGAAACAAATTGTTACCTGGATCTAGTACCTGGATCAGGTAGTGGATTAGTATGATACTGGTATGTAGTATGATCAGGCATTAGTGGATTAGTATGCTACTGTTTATGATACTGGATCTGGTACCTGGATCAGCATTAGTGAATTAGTATCAATTTCATGTTTATTGCTTGAGGTGTTTTGCGCAGTACTCTCACAATTCGGCTTGGATGCAAACTAAAGCATGCCTTTGATAAAAAAACTTCAAAATGCCCCCATAAAAGGTCTTCTACTGTCATTCTTTTTATGTTTTTGTTTTTGTCCTGTTGAAAATATTGCAAAATTCAGGGTTGTCTTTCAATATTTCTTATCATGCTGCACCTTGGACTATTTAATTGCTTGTAAATATTCTGTGCTATAATGAGAACCCTAGACCCATTTCGAATTATTAATTAAGGTGGTATTTGACAAAATTTACAGCATATGTATTGAAATCTCTTTTCCATTTTGCAGTTTTTCTTTTATGTTTGTTTGCTTTTTGACATCTTTCTTTTATTTCACAAACTACAGAAAACAGGAAATTAAATTTTGAAATCAGGCAAGGAGGATTGTAAACTGCACTCAAATCTCCATTGCTTTACTCCGGATAGTGATAAATGCTATTTTTGCAGTTCAGGTGTGCAGTTAATATAAACCTAAGTATTTGTTTAATTATTTATTAATTAGAGCTCCAAAGCACACAATTTAGGCCAAAACTTTATGTTTTTAGGATTTTCTAAACATTTATTAGGTAATTTTAAAGTTAACTTTCTGAAAATACAAAAAAAACTGTTAATTTTCCTGCACTGTCCCTAATATGCCCCTGCATTAAATCATCTGTTAGGCATAGTTACAAAACCCAAAAATTCTGGAACTTGATAGGCATTTAGGATTGGTCTTTGTCTATATTTTCATAAAAAGAAACAAAAATTTGGTGTAGAGGTTTGCTCAGAATTGCATCTTTAATATTGCTTGTCAGGATATGAAATAACAAAAATGTTGTTATTCATTTTTGACACACAATCTGCCAATCCGAGCGGTGAGCATTTTTCACACACATCTCCATTTCTTCATGATTTTCTTGCTCTTAATTGAAAATTTAGAATGCTTCTTTATAGGATTGCTGATCGGAAGGGAAGAAAAGAGGCGAGACGATTTCAATTTACAGGATTCGACGAGGAGAATTGTAGAGATTTGACGAGAATCAGAATTGGTGGAGCAAAATTACGTTTTTACCCCTCCTTGCTGTGGCCTGAGAAGAGAAGCGGCATTGATTAGTTCTGATCGTAATTATTCTACGAACAAATCAGCAATATCTTCGTCTTTTCGTTTCAGGTCACCTCCTTCCTTCTGTTTCGAGAGTTTGTTTTGTATAGAGCTGGGTGTTTTGAAATTCTAACTAGGGTTTCAGTGGTAAAATCTGTTAATTAAGTTAGTATTTTTCTATCAGCAGAGTTCAACTCTGAATCGTCTCTATTTAATGGAATTGATATCTCGTTTGATATGGTTTGGATCAGTGTAATTGATTGTTACTTTACTCTGTAATCAATTTTTGAACTCAATTTCATAAAATTCAGACAATGAATTCCGAGCTGTCTGAGAAAGACAAGCAAGATAAAGGATCAAGTAGAGTTCAATTCTGAATCACCTCTATTAAATCGAATTGAAACCTCATTTGATATGGTTTTGATTTGAGTGTAAGTGATTGAAATTTTACTCTGTAATCAATTTTTTAATCTCAATTTTAGACCATGAATTCTGAGCTGCCTGAGAAAGACAAGAAAGAGAATGGATCAAGCAACTATGTGGATGAATCAGAGGCCTCCACATCAGCATCGGCCAATTACTTGCATGTAGAAGAGGAGACCTCTCCAGATTTATTGAAGAACACACCTTCAAATATAGCAAGGTTAGAGGATGTGATAGAGCAGTGTAAGGCTCGGCAAAAGTACCTTGCAAGAACTAAAAGCCCTTCTGACGGAGAAGATGTTCGCTGGTATTTTTGCAAATTGCCTCTTGCTGAGAGAGGTATTTGTATTTTTTTTACTGTACCAGTATTGTTCATTGTTTTACTGGTACATTTTAGCTATTTTCACAGAAAAGGACTCTTACTTCACAGATTTTCAATCAGCATATAGTTTTATTTACTGTTTAATGAGAAATAGAATTGGGTTATTTACTTTCCCAATATAGTCGATTACTGATGTTTTATCTGTTGAAATAGAAATTCTCACCTGTGTTTACCAACACTTTTTTAGTAGTTCTTACACTAATATGTGTTAAAAATTAATGTGCAGAGCTTTCAGCAGCTGTACCTCGGACGGAGATAGTTGGGAAAAGTGACTATTTTCGATTCAGTAGGAGAGACTCCCTTGCACTTGAGGCTTCTTTCTTACAGGTCATACATCATAATAACTAAAAATAAATTTGCAGACCTCTAAAATTTCACATTACTTGTTTTGTCTGAATTCTCTGAAGTATTGTTAAACTACAGAGGGAAGAAGAGTTGCTTGCGTATTGGTGGAAAGAGTATGCAGAGTGCAGTGAAGGCCCAAGCGGGTCCTGTTCAGACAGTAAGGATACTGAATCAGACGATTTATATCTAGTTGAGGAAGAACGGGTTGGTGTACCCATTAAGGGTGGTCTTTATGAGGTAAAAGAATTTCAAAGATGAATTAATCGTACTATATTCCATGTTAATGCTTTGGATCGTAGGCAATTATATTCAATAATTTGCAGTTGAAATTCCTTTTATCTAATATCAACTAGCATTTTTTGGGTTTATTCGCAAATGAAACCCTATCATATAAGTCCGACCTGTCTTGGTCTTATATGCATTTTGCATATAAATTTGTCATGCCATTGTTTGATTTTATATGCATTTTGCAAACATCTCATAAAAATAGAATGTTTGATTTTGTTCTTACAAAAAACATGAAGTTAAGTTAGACTTAAAAAATTTGTTGTAGGTAGATTTGATGAGGAGACACTGTTTCCCTGTTTACTGGAATGGAGAGAACAGACGTGTGTTGAGAGGCCACTGGTACGCGAAAGCGGGGCCAGACTGGATTCCTTTGCGCGAAGATGTTGCTGAGCAGCTTGAGCTTGCTTACCAGTGCCAGGTACATCTTATGAAGTGAAATCTAACTAAAACCAGGGGTAATTACATCATAATTGAAAAATTAATGTATTTCCAGGTTTGGCACCAGCGCAAGTTTCAACCATCAGGGCAATTCGCTGCTCGTGTTGATCTACTGGGTACCTCACAGGTACGTAAGAATTATTAGTATAAATTAGAAACTTGCCTTTTTGTGAAATAAGAATCCTTATTTTTGTGCACATCCCGGAGAAATTGGAAATTTTGCGTCCTGTAAAACATTGGAAACTCAGAAACATTATTAAATAAATGTTCCTGAAAATTGCCTTTCGCTTCTCTTTTTAGTATAAGCTTGAAGAAAAAATAAGAGAGGGAGGCTCTGGTACTATGCATAGTGCAGATTGGTCCGTACTAAGGATCAATATTTTTATTTTCAAAGTTCAAATAGTCGATCTGAACCATTCAAGGTGATTCTATATGAAAATATACTTTCAGACTAAGTTTTATATTTTTTAGAATTTATTTAGATAGGTAGAAAATCACTACTTTTGCATTGTCTTGAATGGTCTAGAATCTTTAGATCAAGTGATTTTCTATCCATCTAAAAAGATAGTCAAAAAATTCTAAAAATTCTAAAATTTGATTAGGATCATGTTCAACAGTTCAGATCAATTGTTTTGACTTAGAAAATTGATATATTGATCCATATTACAGACCAAGCGCTATACATAGTACCATAGTTTCACTCAAAATATGATGTAGCTTGGACATTTATTCTTTTCTTTATTTGTTTCATAAACAGTGATGAGCAAGCGTATAATAGATAATTTTTATCATGGGGGATATCGTTGATGTTTCCCATTTTGCTGTAGTAGTAGACATCACATATTGTGCTATACATTTTCAAATTAGATATTGTGCCTTGTTATTTAGGGTTCTCATGCTTTATTCACTGGAGAAGATGGCAATTGGGAGGCATTACTTGTGCATAGTGGTGGCAACAGTGTCAAGTTAAGGCGTGGTTTCTCTACCTCTGAATCTTCTAAACCCACTCAGGTTAGAGACTTTCATGCTGTTAATATCTCATTGAGCGGGGTTCAAATGTCTCATGTCATTCATACCTCAATTGTGCCTCACATCCTTATCTCCGTTTTCAAAGTTCAAACAGTCAATCTGAAGCCCTCAACGTGATCTTCATATTAAAGTGAGCTTGGAGATCAAATTTTATATTTTTTTTGAGAAATTTACTATTTTTTTAAATAGGTACAAAATCACTGATTTTGGATGGTCCAGAATCTTTTAAAAAACAGTGATTTTGTACCTATCTAACAAAATAGTCAATTTTTTCCAAAAATTATAAAATTGGGTCTCCGAGCATATTTTAGTATGGATATTATGTTGAGCTGTTTGGATCGACTGTTTAGACTTTAAAAACAGAGATAAAGATGTGAGGCATGAAATGAGGCATTTGATTTCATTTTGTTTTCTATTTTATCAAACTGCAAATCAGACATGAGCCATCATTTGAACCCATCATTTGAACGCTACTTTTTTGCTTGTTAGGATGAACTGCGGCAACAAAAAGAAGAAGAGATGGATGACTACTGTTCTCAGGTAATGACTTTGCTTCCTTTTCACACGATTGGATACATAATAGATGCACTGGTTCAATTTTTTTTTAGTGTTTTGTGTGTCTTGGCAGGTGCCTGTAAGGCATCTAGTATTCATGATTCACGGTATAGGTCAGAGACTAGAGAAAGCCAACCTAGTAGATGATGTGGTTGACTTCAGACGTGTAACAACGGATTTAGCTGAGAGATTTTTGACCCCATATCAGAGAAGCACCCAACGGGTTCTCTTTATTCCTTGCCAGGTACAGACACACACTATAAGTTGTACACATCAGGGGTCGATTCAAGTAGAATGGATCCCATTTTTTGTTTTAAAATTTTATATTTATATATGATTTTCTATATAATTTAGAGTAAATGTCATCGGTACTGTAAAGTTGATCCCATTTTCAAGATGAGAATTTTATATGATTTTATATAGTCGACACCATTTTTTTTAAATTACTGTATCATATATGATTTTCTATGTAATTTAAAGCAAAATTTCATGGGTACTGTAAAATTGACCTGATCTCATTCTTTGCATGAAAATTTTATATGATTTTTAAAAATTGACCCCCTTTTTTTCCTTTTTGTATTTATATATGATTTTCTATCTAATTTAAAGAGTAAAATGTCATGCGTACTTGAAAATTGACTCACATTCTCAGCATGAAAATTTTATATGATTGATCTACAATGTGTTTGACGTCCATAGTTGAAAGTATTGCTACGCCCCAGGTAAACATACTCACAAAATGAGGAAATTTAATTTAATGTTTATTGTAATTGGATGTTGTGTATTTGGTACAGTGGAGAAAGGCTCTGAGGCTGAGTGGGGAGAGTGCAGTTGAGAAAATTACATTGGATGGGGTGCGGGGCCTACGTGTCGCACTAGGAGCAACTGTTCATGATGTTTTGTATTACATGAGCCCAATATATTGTCAGCAGATTATCGACTCGGTATATATTTTTATTCTATTTATTGTTATCCAATTAGGACTTCAGTTACTTCTAGAATAAGCTGAATAAGAGATACAGATGTCTCACTTTATGATGTGTAGGGATGTTCATTGAGTCCGGTTTATTTGGTTTTCAGCCTAACCGAAAAAAGTTTGGATCAAATTTTTTTCAGTTTAAATGGATCGGTTTGGTTGAATTTTTGAATTACTTTTGTTTTTTTATATTTGGTTTGGTTCAGATTTTTTGAAAAAACTTAACCAACCGAACTTTTTATGGTTCAAATCCATGCTTCGGTTTTTGGACTTAAAATGAAGAAAACTTTTGGTTTGGATATTTTAGAACATCTACATATTTTGTATGGAATTGAACAATGTGTGTAATGTGAACAATTGATATATCTGTTCAATGATGGAATTGAACAATGTGTGTAATGTCAAAAACTATTTATATTTTGTTGGGTTTAGATTTTTCAAAACTGAAAAGGCTGAGCCGACCAAACTCTATATGGTTCAATTCCTTGACTTGTTTTTTCTTACAGTATTTGCCTCAAATCATAAACTTGTACAAAGTAACTCCGTAACATTACAAAAATTCAATCTATTTATTGTCAGGTCTCAAGCCAGTTGAACACCTTGTACATGAAATTTCTGAAGCGAAACCCTGGGTACAGTGGGAAGGTCTCATTATATGGCCACTCTTTAGGCAGTGTTCTCTCATATGACATCCTTTGTCACCAAAACCGCCTCACTTCTCCATTTCCCATTGATTCCGTGACTTTTGAGGCAGTAAACGATCAAGGAGATGATGCGGTTAATGGTCCCCACCAGTCAAATTTATCTACTTCCCAACCTGAGAGAGTTGATAGGGACATGTGTCACCATGTGTCGTTCTCTGATGAAATCGTTACTGATGACTTGAAATTGGAAAATGGACAGACATCACTTGCCCTTGAAATTGAATCGGAAGGTGAAAAATTGGAAAACAAAGAGCATATTTCATCTTTAGAGGAGGTATGCTAATATTTGAAATAAAAAAAAAAGAAACATGGTTGAGCACAAGTTATGATTATTGCCAATCTGATACTGGTACAAATTACAGTGTAGAAAGCACTAAGATGTCAAAAACTGTATCAACATGGATATATTTACATTGATCTCCATATTAAAATGTGCTTGGAGATCAAATTTTACATTTTTTTTAAATTTTTGTTACTATTTTTTTAGATAGGTAGAATAGCAAAAAAATTTCATGGTCCAGAATCTTCTAAATCAATGGATTTTCATATAAATAATTAGTAAAAAGATATAAAACTTGGTCTCTGGGCACCTTTTAGTATGGAGATCATGTAGAACGGTTCGGATTGACTATAAAGGCTCTTTACCTGGAATTTTTTTTTTGTTGAAGTTGATTTTGCACACACACATATATATATAAAAAAATGCAAATTCTGATTCTTTTTTTTCTCCTTTTAGTGTCTACTACAGTTGTTTGCTATGTTTAAATGTGTAGGTAAAGTTGCTTAAAGCCAGAATAGCGCAGCTTGAGCAAGGTATTTATATTCAATTTCTTTGTTTATTTTGTTCCCCCAGGTGTTTTTTCTTCAAGGGATGTATCATTTATATTATAGTAATCTCTGTATTAGAATAACTTAACGATTTATTGTGGTAAACAGGAGAAGAACCTAAATCTGAAAATAAACAATCGATACTGAGAAAAGTTTCCAAGGGGCAAAATGAAAAGGAAATCTCTTATAAGCCATACATACGCTATACCAAGCTTGATTTCAAGGTACTAACTACTTTTTTATATTGTAATTATTTGTTCCTACTGTATTTTTAATATCTTCTGGTATTCTTTTACATTCGTAGGTGGATACGTTTTACGCTGTGGGGTCACCTCTTGGAGTGTTTTTGACCCTACGTAATGTCCGTATAGGAATCGGTAATGAAACTCAATTTTTTTGTGGAAGTTTTATTTTGTTAATATTTTTTTGGAAGGGTGACAACATCAAAAGTCATGTCTTAAAATATTGTTATTGAGAGAAAATGATGTAACAACATTATAATGAATATATACAAGTTCTTTAGGTTATCTTGGTTTGTATTTTTTTTTATTTAAAAGGCCGGGGTCCTGATTATTGGCAAGATGAGAAGATACAAGAAGAGATGCCTTCTTGCCGTCAGATGTTTAACATTTTTCATCCTTTTGATCCTGTAGCGTACCGGTATGCAATATTCACCAGTTTGAAAAATGACAAAAATATGTAAATATATAGTATTCAAGGTATGAAAAAATTTGATTTTTTTCATGCAGAATCGAACCCCTTGTATGTGAGGAATATATCAACATACGTCCAGTAATAATCCCATATCACAGAGGTGGCAAAAGGCTTCATGTTGGATTTCAGGTTCTGTTATTTTGTTAATCTTTGAACTATTATAATTTATGCAAATTATGCTATGAATTTATTAATTTTTTTATTACTAAAATTCAGGAGTTTAAAGAGGAGATTGCAACAGTTTCTAATGCTGTGGCAACTCATGTCAGCTCTTTCAAGGTGACAAAACCTTGTCTTTTGCTATGGTTTTTATTTTGTTCTCATTATCATTTATTACTAACTTTTATTTATTTATTTATGTAATTAGGAAAAAGCAATTAATGTTCTCCAGCCAAAAGGCAAAGAAACTATAGAAGGTATTTTTCTAAACAACACTTATATTATATCCTTGTTGTCAAGCATTCATTTCTTTAGCCTGTACTTGTACTGACACAGTGAGGAATTAATTATTTGAAATGCTTTAGAAAAACCCGAAAGCTTCCATAATAAAGCAAGGTCATATGGTTCTTTAATGATGGAGAGATTAACAGGTTCTGAAAATGACCGTATTGATCATGTGCTTCAGGTTATTATTATTTTTTAGTAAAATATTTTTAATTGCTACCTACTTATTTCTCTTATCATTGTGCTCATTTATTTTTTATTTGTATGAAATCTTTTTCAGCATAAAACATTCCAGCACCCCTATATTATGGCTTTAGGATCTCATACGTAAGTAAATTCTAAGTATGATTTGGAGTGAGGCTATGATACTATGCATAGCGCATGTTGGTCCGTACTATGGATCAATTTATCTGTTTCCAAGCTCCAAATAGTCTATGTGAACTGTTCAACATGATTTCGTATGTAATTTTTTATTTTTTATAATTTTTTTACTATTTGTTTTAGATGCATTGAAAATCACTTGATCTTAATATTCTAGACCATTCAAAAGTAGTGATTTCTACATATCTAAAAAATAGTAAAAAAAATCATAAAAATATAAAATTTAGTCATCAAGTACATGTTCATATGGAGATCAAGTTGAACGTTTCAGATTAACTATTTGAATTTTGAAAACTAAACTATTGATCTAAATACAGACCAATATGCGCTATGCATAATACCATAGTCTCACTCTATGATATATTTTTTTTTATTTGAAGGAACTTTTTATGGTTGTGTGTGTAATTTTTATTGCTTTTTGCACTTTATACGCAGAAATTACTGGAGAGATCATGACACAGCGCTTTTCATTCTAAAACACTTGTACCGCGACGTACCAGAAGAACCACCATCAGATGATAGTAAATCTATAAAGTTATTTTATGAGCGGAACCCAATAGAGGAAGAGACACCTTTGACTTTTTCTGACAGAGTAGCGGTTCGTGAGTTCTCTAGAAAAGCAAAGCACTTAAAACAACAATAGTAAGTGTTCTTTGCGCCAATCCATTGTTTATTTGTAACAATTGCATATTTGACCCTGCAAAAAATGTTGAATTATCATGGGTACTTTCTGCAAATGAGAAGTATCTATGGTACTATGCATAGTGCGGATTGGTCTGTATTATGGATCAATATCTTTACTGTTAAATTTCAAATACTCAATCTGAACTATTTAATATGATCTTCATATCAAAATGTACTTGCAGACTAAACTTTAAATTTTTTAGAATTTTCTATTATTTTTTAGATAGGTAGAATACTACTTTTGAATGGTCTTGTCTAGAATTTTAGATCAAGTGACTTTCTACCTATCCTAATAAATAGTAAAAAAATGTGAAAAATGTAAATTTGATCTGTAAGTAAATTTTTATATAGAGATTATGGTGAACAGTTCAGATCGAGTGTTTAGGCCTTGAAAACATAGATATTGATCTATAGTACTGACCAATTTGTGCTATGCATATTGTACCCATAGTCTCACTCCTGCTAAAAGAGTATGACCAAAATTTACAGGTTTATTTTCTACCTCAGGTAAATTTTTCTAGCAAAGCAATCTCAGTAAAGATCATCAGAGGCATGCAATGCTGCAAGTTGCCAATGCCTGACTTATGATGTACATTTTTTTAAATGATGTAAATACACGTACACATAGAACAGTTGTATATATCTAGTCTGTCTTTTCTTGCCTAAGAGCTTTTCACCTGTAAAATGAAAAGACAAAAATAATAAAAAGGTAGCTAGTGTATCTCAAAGAATCTTTAACCTTTTGTTTCAATTTTTTAATGGAGTAAGAAAATAGTTTTGTTCAAATTAAGATAGGAATGTATCTCAAACAGTTGTTGTCCTTCTGTTTTAATTAGGGGATATGTTATATTAACAGCAATATTTTTTTAATCAAGTTTTAAGTCTGAGCTCTATACAAATTGATCGTTAGATTAAGTGTAAATCATGTAAAAATTTGAATTCAAATCATCTTTCTAATGTATTAAAATTTGTGTACACAAATTATACATAATTTTCATTAATTTGAGCACACAGGATAATTCTTCTAACAATTGTTAGCACTAAAAACGAACATATACAAAATCTCATTATTGGTCTATATGCAAACAATGTATAACTTTAGTATAACTCAAATAATTTGTTGTGTAAATTTCATTTTTTTTCTATTAAAATAATTTGTAAAAATAATAATATAGTCTTCCGAATTTTTTTGAATTGTTTTACAACAACCAACTCCCTCTCCGCCGATTAAGCGAAAGAATGAACTTCTTTTAAAGAAAAAAAAATGAACTCTGTGATTTTACCTAGTCTAGTTTCATAATTAAACTGTACACTCAAAGCCAGATCTCATCTACTTTATTCACAATTGTCTCATTGGTGCAAGCAATTATAATGAACCAAGATCATCCTTATTTATCTAAAACCTCTCCTCCAGTTTCTCTATTATCGCTCTACACTATCAATTCTTACTTCAAATCACTTTCGTCCCAAAAAAATAAAAATCAAAATCAAAATTAAGAGAAAGAGAGCTTTGAAACTCATTGATGGTGTTTTGATGATAAATTAGGGGCGGCGATAAGTGGTTTTGCTATTGTTTAATATGTTTATTTTTTTTATCTTCTATTGGTTTTGATCTCTAAGAGCATCTCCATTCTCGAAACTCATTAGAAATTTAAAACAGTTATTTAGTAATAGACATACTCTTAATTGATAATCCGTTAAGAGCATCTCTGTCTCAAAAACTCATTAGAAATTATAAACACAAGAGAAAGGACAATTCTGACACACTCGTGGAAAATATACATTTATTATTGGCCCATCCGACATTGCATAAAAGCGATACTAATATATATCTGGATCAGGCAAATTAAATAACCATTCTTGAAAGTGACTATCAGGATCGAACGTCATTAAATAACTATTCTTAATAGTGTTGATCATATCAGGAACAACCGTTTATATATGACCATTCTTAATAGTTACTTATTAGAATCGGTTGTTTATATACAACCTTTCTTGATAGTTCAGACTCCTTTAGAAACGGATATTAATAATTGACCGATCCTAATTGGGTTCTATTAAGAACGGTTATTATATATCAATATCACAAGAAGAATTCCGGAGGTCCGCGAGAAAGGAAAAAAAAAGGTCAATGCCAAGGTAATTGCATTGTACATATACAACTACGAGGTTATCACCTCACAATTACTACCCTTTGTATTGCTCCCATAGCGGATAATATTATGGCTGAGGATTCCATGTGGATACGTATAGCCGAGGCTAAACCAAATCTACTGAGTAATTGCTCCTGGCGATAGCGGATGTCGCTTGTCCACTCTGGAGTATCCCCGAGAGCGTGGAAACAAATCTGCTGCGATTCTTTGGAATCGCAGGGTCCCTACTTGTCCAAATCAAATCATTCATTTGTTTCGAGATTCGTACATAAAAATCAACTGGTTTGAGACTCGTGCATTTCAAAAAAATGAATGGTTTGATATGGAAAAACAGGGACCCTGTGATTCCAAAGAATCACAGCAGATTTATTTCTCGAGAGAGTAGAGCATGATCTGCGATACAGAATCGTCGTCAATGTGCTTAGCGTGAAGACGTCTAACTATGGCGGGAGATAATTGTCAGAAATTTACTCTTGAATAGTCATTTTCAGCGAGGTTATTATGTTTTTACCATGTATAGAGTATTGACGGGAATGAGTTTATCCTAAGGACTCTACATTTTTATCATGTATAGGGCATTGACGGGAATGAGTTCAACCCAAGGACACTGCATTTTTTACCGTGAATTATTTTACGATGGGAATGAGTTCACCGTAAATTTAATATTCTAATATTTTTACCTTGAATAATTAACAACGGGAATGATATCATCACAATTTACGTTTTTCACTATGGGTGAAATATAGACAAAAATATGTTAAATGTGAATATGATGATCGGTGATTTAATATTATCTAGTACAAATCCATTTTTTATTCATCGCACTAAATTTACTAATTTAGAATACAAGAAAAGACATTAACACACAGACAAACAAATTAGCAAATATATATAATTTCATCACATCAATTCTTAATAGCGTAGCATACCTAATACAAAGTTCTTAATAGCGTAGTTCAAACAGTAACATATTCATCAATAATTGTGCGTGGAATTTAATATTACATCTAATTAGACAAGGTCAGCAAGACCACAAAATATGGATGATCACACAAAAATAACAGATAATTAAAGTTAGTTCGTGGGAGCAATCACATAGCATTGTTAAAGTAGTAATCGACATTCAATACTTCATCAACGGTGTTAGAAGCGAGGTCCACATGGTCCTCCAAGTCAGCTAGAACCGAGTCCGCAACTGAGTTGCTAGTTTGACCCAGCATTTGAGAAAATACAACCCAATATATGTTACGATCACTGTTTTAAAACAAACCAAAGTATTAATTTGCAGCAACAGCCAACCACTATTTTAAAAACAAGACATTCACAAGTTGACATTAATACATTGTAAAGAATAAATTCAGCATTGTACCATGGTTCATATAACATACTGGTATTTATCACATATGGTGCAATAGTTCATATAACCAACATTGTTATGATTCATTGTAGCACCCTTTAAAATTTTACCAGTCAACATTGATCAATAACCAACATTGTACCAGCCAAGGAGAAAATTCTAAATTTTACTTACACAACCTCGACATATCTAAACTTTACAGTTTGGTCTTTGGTAAACTGTACTGGTATATCAGTACCTCAAGGATGCTGGTACCAACCCCCAAACTACATCACAACCTTTAATTCATTATCCATTAACTAGAACAACACCTAATCAACAAGGAGACATCTGGTTTTAATCCTATTTTTTTTTTTTAGTTGCAATGGTAATGTAAGTACTTGTGCAAAATTATTAACATATTACATACCAGTCCACTTGGCAACGACTGGCCTATGGTTTCGTACAAATTAACCACTAGATATTGGTGGTACTCCAACTCTACAGCACACGTCTCGGCCTGTACTCGCTGCTTTTGTCAAAAGAGCATTTAGATCATCATGTGTGAACCTCGGCACATTGTCCGCGTCAAGCATCTGGTCCAATGTGATTGTGGAGATTGACCTCCATACGCGTACTTGCCACTGTTCCGCCTCCTTATTGTGCTCAGGCTATCCTCTGAGACACAGTCTGGTAGACCATACACATGTCCATGTGTTAATTTCTTTTCGTTTGTAATCCAAAATAGTTTTTCGTTTTTCGTGCCTGCATAGTTTTCATTAGCCCTCATTTGGGCTTCTCTATCCTGTATTTTAAAAGTGGACAACCATAGTTAGATTAAGATTTTTACCAGGGATAAAATTTTACTTCTTGACCAAAGTTTGAAATTAAGAAATTAACAAAAAAAACTTAATGTTTTTGAATAGAATTAATTAATTGTATCCATACATATATTCCTTTTGCTTTAGTATTCGGAAACAGCAAGTCTGCATCATCTACAGTCACTCCGGCTGCCAAGAGTCTCCGCACCGACTTTGGCAACTTTGTTTCTCGATAGAGGTCAAACGCTGATGGTTCTACTCCGTTGTTGGCTGTCTTCTATATATGTAGAGTTGCAATTGAAAAAAAACATAACTGCAATTAGTCGGGTTTTAATTTACCAAAAAAAAAGACTCAAAGGCTCATTATTTCTCTAATTTTCTTAATCAAACCGAATGTCACTCTCTAATTCAAACTCCATTCTTAAATTTAGGCAAGATTGTTAAAAAGTTGTTCATTTTATTAATTTAATCCAGATATTACCCAAGCATGAAAACTTTACAGATTTTACCCAAATTTATATTTTTCTTGCAATTAGGTCCTGCAATTCAAAGTTAGTACACCAATATACCAAAGAAGATTGGTACCGATCAGTACTGTAGTATAAACAACATCCACGATGTCACAGCAATGTCCTAACCAGCAAAGCAAGTGAACAAAGCACTACTACAGTACTATCAATTCTTTGAACTCAATTCGACCAATACTTGCTTGTTTACTTTTTAGAGGTTATATATAATCTAGACATATATATAGATGAGAAAAACCAAGCAAGAGAGATACCAATAATCGTTCTAGATGCAGTGAGAGAGAGGAAGCACACCTATTATAGAAATTTCATCACGAGATTATCAAGAGAGGAAAGCCTCTCTGTTTTTCACTTTTCTTTTGCTTTTTTTTTCTTTTCTTGTTCGATAATTTAGTAAAATATATTGTGTAAAGACTAACCATCATCTCCTTGGTTCTGAAAGTTGGCCGATTGCCCGAGTGATGGTGCACCAAATGTCCCCTCACAGTTCGGTTGTTTTTATTTATGGCGGATAGTTGACTTCATTCTGGTGCGTTCCAATAATCGCACAGTTCCTCCCAAAACTGCGAACACTTGCACCAGTGAGGAACCACAGTTTTTCACATAATTTTGTTGTCGCCATATATTTTTATGGCATCTTTCCTTCGTAGGTATAGCTCCTGAGAATAGCGCTCTTCAGCAACATTATCGAGCGCAGTTAGGCCTTCGCGTGGGTTCTGGCCTTCCATCCAAAGGTACCACGACTACACAAAAATATAATAATGTAAATAGCAAGTAAAGACAATTAGTTAACAAAATGTACACATATTGATCAAAAACAAAATGGAAATGAAAGGAACCAAGAAGTCAGCGTGGAATTCAAGCTTGTCATGCCGGCTAAAATCGTGGTAGTTCCGGCATGAGAATGACATCCAACCACATGTGAGCTTTCCAATAGTGGTGAATACGTGTAAAGATTAACAGTAGTTAATCTCCGATCGCCGACAACTTTGGCAAATGATTTTGTCTCGCTGAAAATAAAGATATTTCAACTTATTTTTGCAAACTCAAGTAAATATAATTATTTAAAGTACAATGTAATTGTAGCATTATGAAAAATGATGTTACCTTTGAATACATTTGTCAATGCTCCAGAACCATTACAATTTTTTTTAATCTTGAAATTGCTTAGTTAGACCTGCGAAATAAAATAAATAAAGATGATTTGTTGCTTTGTTGGGTCATCTTTGCTTTTTGCAACGGAGGGAAGGAAAGGAAATTATGAAGAAATTAATGAGGGGGGTCTTATTTTTATAGAACTGCATGTAAGATGTGGTGCTTTAATATGACGCTAGATCTTTTGATTCACTTAAAGTGATGCAATTCGTGTTACAAATCATCTTAAATTCTTTTGCTTCAAGGGTATCCAGTCTTAATATAATCAAGTATTATGGAAATTGAAGGAACGGCAATCATAAATTTATTTATGTTAATTACAAATTTTCTCTAATTAAATAATTATGCAGTAGTGTTCAAACCTGGCACTGGTGCAGGGAACTCAGGACAATATTGTCCTGGACTCCAAGATCCAAGGAGGCAAAAAAAAATTTAATTTGAATATATTAAAAAAAATTAATCTGTATATATTATAAATAAATAAAATATTAGAGCCAAACTTTGCATATATAAATGGTTCAAACTTTTCTATAAATAGGTATGATCTATCGGCATATCAATAAAAAAAATTGTATATATAAAAGAGTAAAGCTTAGTTGTTATGGATAGCATAAGACTTCCGTGCTACAACCTTAACCTATCATACAAATTTTGATATAAGTAGCTCAGTAAATTGGTTATATAATGCACTTATAGAATACCAATTTTTAATTTTTTTTTGAATATGTTTTTACTATTTTTATGATTTATAAAATATGGCAAAAAATAGTCTAAAATATTGGAAATTTTCTTTTATTTTTAAATCATTTTGTGTCATTTTTTTATAAATCACAAAAAAAAAATTAATATTCTACAAATTAATTATATAACTAATTTACTGAGCTACTTAAATCGAAGTTTGAAATTTACATGGATAAATTATTTCGGCCATAGCATGAAAGATCTTATGCTATCCATAACATCTAAGCCTTGCTCTGTACAAAATGTTCAAACTTTTCTTCTATTTCGAACTCCAAAATCTTCAAAATGACTCTGGTAGTCTGTCTATAAGATTCTATTTCAAGATGTACAGTAGATTTCTAGGTAATATAAACCTCTATTTTAGCCTTTGTTTCATTGCAACCACTTGAGCATTTTCATTACATAGTTTGTACACGTATAAATGTTGTTTCAATGAAATTAGATCCATTTGCATTGCCACAATAGAAGGCCACAGAAGATATTACACCCAAGTTAGTAGATAAGGGAGAATCTCTCTGTTCGTATTTTGAAAACTGGGAGAGTCTGGGAGGCTTTAACCATTGATTTGCCATGTGACCATGTCGATGTGCATTGCCGGCCATAGTGGTTTCAACTCATGTAATAAAGGATCTACGGTCTGCAAAAGAAGAGGCTATTTATTATTTTGAATGGAAGGAAAAGATTTGAGCTTGATGATTCCCTATTTCCCTGTTCACATATTTCAACATTAATTGATGGCACAAACTTCATAATCATTACTATAGAGGTTTCAAATTTGATATACATACATAATGCACGTCAGATTTAATAATGTTGTTTTTAATTAATAATGAAACCAATTTAAAAGGCCTCCAAGATATAATAAGGTTATTAAGGTTATTTTTCTTTTTTTAATTAGAGGGTTCACATTCCCTAGCATTTTTGTTAGATATAAAATATAGGGTATTATTACCAATTGCCAGTTACGGAGTTTATACTTGCAAAATTATACATGAGTTCACATGTAGCAATATAATAATATATAATGAATGAGGTTTTTATTTTTAAATAGAATTTATTTTAAAAAAAAAATAACCAAAACAGCAATGTATTCTGAAAAGTTATAAAAATAGTCTCCACCGGTCCTCCAAACCAATGTAGCTTAAAAAATTCAGATTTTTATCTTGTTAAAATCGTAAATCTGAAATTTTTTCAAGCTACACCGGTTTGGGAAACCGGTGGAAGTTATTTTTATAATTTTAATGGGTACGAGTCTACTTAATTTGGTTAATTTTTTTTTAAGAGTTCTATTAAAAAAATCATGAATGAGAGAGTTTTTTTTATAAACCATAATTAAAAAAAATAAAATTCGGATTTCAGCATGATTAGGCGGTTTTTTATAAAAACCATAAGAAACGGTTTGGCAAACCGTTCCCTACAGTAATTGACATTTGAAAACGAGCTGCCAATCCATTTTTATCTAATTTTCAAATTTTAACAGACATAACTCTGTGGCCAACGTGTTGTTCACTTGAAACTGGACTGCCAATCTGTTTTTCGGTTTTTTTTTTTTTTTTTTTTACGAATTGGTGGAAAACGGTTTGGGATCCCGTTTTTTCAAAATAAATTCTCAGAACGGTTTGGGAACCCCTTTTTTAGGCAGTTTGGATTCTCTGTGGCGATAAGTGCTGTGGTCTGGAAAATTGGTTAAAAACGAATTAGCAGCTCGTTTTCAAATGTCAATTACTGTAGGGAACGGTTTGCCAAACCGTTTCTTATGATTTTTATAAAATACCATCTAATCATGCTGAAATCCGAATTTTATTTTTTTTAATTATGGTTTATAAAAAAAAACTCAATGAGAGATGCCTGGCTTTTAGTTAAATTCATTGTTTCTGAAAGCATCAGGTACTGTTTTCACAGTCTGACAGGATGTTTTTATTTCAATTTGGAACATGACATCGTACAATAGAGAAACTGTTCAAGTATTTATATATGTTATTATGTCGTTGGCTGTTGTCACAAAGTAAATTACTTTATTTCTATTTTCTTTTTAAATATGACTATATGAGATATCATATCAGCTAGCAATCATGAAACCAAACTGAGGTCTGTTGCATTAAATTCCAAAACCCGTAATGTACTATTTCAATTATATGGTCTTTAAAAATAATAATAAAAAAATGGTACATGCAAACCTAGGTTATGATTTATGAACAATAAATCTCACAAGGAAGCAACGTATTCAGTTATTAGAAAGCTTGCTTCCTTGCGCGATTTTAATGAGATTTTAAGATAGAATGCAATTAATTAATGCTTCACCTAATATCCTTTGTTTTAGGTCAAAGGTAGCTAGTGTATCTCAAAGAATCTTTAACCTTTTGTTTCAATTTTTTAATGGAGCAAGAAAACAGTTTTGTTCAGATTAAGATAGGAATGTATCTCAATTGTTGTCCTGTTTTAATTAGGGGATATGTTCTATTAACAACAATTTTTTTTAATCAAGTTTTAAGTCTGAGCTCTACACAAATTGATCGTTAGATTAAGTGTAAATCATGTAAAAATTTGAAATTAAATGTGATTCATCTTTCTAATGTATTAAAATTTGTGTACACAAATTATACATAATTTTCATTAATTTGAGCACACTTGATAATTCTTCTAACAATTGTTAGCACTAAAAAAGAACATATACAAAATCTCATTATTGGTCTATATGCGAACAATGTACAACTTTAGTATAACTCTAAAATAATTTGTTACGTAAACTTCATTTTTTCTGTTAAAATAATTTGTAGAAATAATATATATATATATAGTCTTCCGATTTTTTTTGAATTGTTTTACAACTAATAACTCCCTCTCTGCCGATTTAGCGAAAGAACGCCCTTTTCTTAAAGAAAAAAAAATGAACTCTGTGATTTTACCTAGTCTAGTTCCATAATTAAACTGTACACTCAAAGCCAGATCTCATCTACTTTATTCACAATTATCTCTTCGGTGCAAGCAATTATAATGAACCAAGATCATCTTTATTTATCTAAAACCTCTCCTTTATTTACAATCACCCTGCTCTATCAATTCTTACTTGAAATCACTTTCGTCCCAAAAAAATAAAAAATCAACACTAAGAGAAAGAGAGCTTTGAAACCCATTGATGGTGTTTTGATGATAAATTAGAGGTGGTGATCAGTGGTTTTGCTATTGTTTAATATGTTCGTTTTTTTTATTCTTCTATCGGTTTTGATCTCTAAGGGCATCTCCATTTCAGAAACTCATTAGAAATTTAAAACAGTAATTTAGTAATAGACATACTCTTAATTGATAACTTGTTAAGAGCGTCTCTATCTCAAAAAACTCATTAGAAATTATAAACAGTAGGAAGAAAGAGAAAGGACAATTCTGACACACTAGTGCAAAATGTACATTTAGTATTGGCCCATCAGAATCAGACATTGTATAAAAGCGATACTATTTTTCTTAAAAATCATGATTCATGACATAATCTGTTTTTTTTTATTCAAATTTTCAAAATAACCTAAACATCATGGCATAAATTATCTATCTTTATTTATTAAAAATATTTCAACTACCATATAGTAAGTATCATTTTAGAATTTTCCTAATTTCAGTGACAATGGTTCCTTTTGTAGCAACAAGCTTTCAATTGATTTTTTTTTTTTTGCTTTTATTTAACTATTTAATTTACCAATGAATTCTCATTTAACAATTAATAATTTAATATAGAGCATAGTACGTCAATTGCAAAAAAAAAAATCACAATCAAAACCCATATAAATTGCCCAAAAAAAATACTTATATTGTATAGCGCACGCGATTGGCGCTATACACTATCCTCTATAGCGGACCGCTATTACGGCGGCCGTAGCTCAATTAGCGTATTTTAATGTCATAGCTTAGCGTTTGGGGTCTAAAAACGCTATAGCGCGCTATTTAGAACATTGGTCATAACTGATAACTTATCCCTTGATGCATAAAATTTGAGATAGGCTATAGTGCATTGTAATATATAAGTCTTCTTATATATTGGACTGTAAATCATTGAATTTGAAGTTCAAATAGTCGATTAATATTTTCTTCATATTAAAATTTGCTTGGAGACCAAATTTTATATTTTTTTGTATTTTTTTACTAATTTTTTAGAATTTTTGAAAATAATTGTTTTTTAGAAAAACAATGATTTTCAAAAATTCTAAAAAAATAGCAAACAATTTTAAAAAAATGTAAAATTTGATCTTCAAGCACATTTTAATATGAATATCAAATTGAACAGTTTGAATTGGTTATATTTGGAAATTAAAACTAACGATTTATAGTTCAATGTACAAAATGAAATATACATTACAATATAGCCCAACTTCATAAATAATGCCATGTCATTTTTATCTATAGTTATATTAGTACTCTGCACAAATTTGCTTCAGCAAACTAAAACAATATTGATTTTTGTTCTTTAAAAGTTTCACTCATTTAGTTTGTCCATGTAGAAGAAGTATTAGTTCCACCTCAGATGCTTTCTCGAGAAATTTGTCAAGTTCGAATTTTGTTTGTTCATGTTTGAATTTTTAATTCAATTGGTCAAAAAATAGCTGTCTGAGCATTTCTTAAAATAACCGAAAAAACCTGTGTAAATTTGCTATTTTTATTTAATGTTGGATATTAAAAAAAATCGGGACATATAGTAAGGTCACCGAGCTTAATTTGTTTTATTAATTAGAAGGTTTAAATTATCTAGCATTTTTGTTAGATATAAATATAGGGACTTACTACCGCTTGTCAGAGCATATTTCCTCCAAAACAAATAACTGTGCAAAATTTTATGTAGTTCCATACTTTGTATCAATGTTTGAAATAACTAGCTATAATTGCACTATAGCTACATTATAGTTTTTCGGACCATAAAAACTACGCTATGAGATAAAAAGTGTGCTAATTTAGCTACGACCGCTATTATCGTTATGTGCTAAGTGCTATTGCTACCGCTATGCTATATGAGTTTTTTGTTTGATTTATATGGACTTATGTACTTTTGTTTCTATTTCTGAACTACATAGTCTGCTTTGATTTATATGTTAAATCGAACTATGAGCTTCTCTAATTTTATATCGGAAAATATTAATTTTTCTTTTTGCTTGCTCTTTTTCTAGTATTCACTTGTAAAAGTATTATCGTTCATTTCATTGAAAGCTAATTTTGATTATTATAATATATAACATGTTCAAATAAGTATAATGACTTCATTTCACTTGTAAAATTAATTTTTCTTCGTCTATTATAATTTGTAATACTAATAGTAATGAAAGATGAACTATTAAATAATGTTATCTTGTATATTTTTTTTCTTCTTATTTGGATGATTAAAAAAAGTATAGAATTATATTAGTTGGTATTTAGTTGCTACTTCAATTATCTAATATTAATTATTAGTAGAAATATATAATATAAATTATAGAAAGAAAAAAAAATATGCGATGAATGATAGTTTTCACTATAAATGTGTTATTCGCAATATTTTTCCCACTGTAATTATTATTTAAAACATTGATTTGTTCTTACAAAATTGTACACGAGTTCATATGTATAGCAAGGAGCAACACAATATATTAAGAATGAGAGGTGGTCAGTGGTTCGTGTAATTCATTGTTCTTTTTTTTAGGGAAAAAAATTATTGTTCATCATAAATTGGTCTGACAGATGCTTTACTTTAAGACGGGACATGACATTACAAAGACATGGCGGAACTTCAAGATGCTTTACTTCGTGACGGTAGTTCCATGCTTTACTTCATGACAGGACTTCAAGACGGAACATGATACAAACATCTCCTCAAAAAAAAAATATTATAGTTATAGAAACAAAAAATGAGACGACAATTGGATACCTTTATCGAGTAGAACTAGGGTGCTTCCAAGTTTATCAAATTTTTTGTGAACTTAACTATAAAATATATCGAATCAATTTTAAACGATAAATTCAAACTGTTAAAATTCTTCTACCTATTGAGTGATGCGTCTACATGTGAAAATTTTAAAGTTTCGAATTAATTTAATATAGAGTCAAGTGGTCAAAAGTTTAAGGTTTATAAATTAATTTTAATGCATTCATTTTTTGGACTCCTTTGACCACTTGACTCTATATTAAATTAATTCGAAACTTTAAAATTTTCACATGTAAATGCATCAATCATTAGGTAGAAGGATTTCAACGGTTTGGATTCATCGTTTAAAGTCGATTTGATATATTTTAGAGTCAAGTTCACAAGAGGTTGGGTGAACTTAGGAGCACCCTAGTTCTACTCAGCTTTATCAGTCTAGTTTTTTGTTCTTATTCATAATTCATATGTCAAATAAGATTACTGAGATAAATTTGCTTTGTTAATTTGGGAGCAGTTTAGGGCCTATGTCTATCAGACTCAAACTGAGTGTGATGAGTTTTATAACCGTCCGATTTGCTTTAAGATCTGCATTTGTTACTTTAATAGTCGTACGTGTTCGCTTTAATATCCGCGTACACAAATTTTAAAGCGAATTAGACAATTATAGAACCCATCGAACTCAGTTTGATTACAATGGACATCGGACCCAAACTACTCCCTATTAATTTATATTCAATAGTATTGATATAAAATATTTGAACCATTGTCAGGCAAAGTGTTTTCTTATTTATCTTGTCTTTTGATTTTACTTTAGTATTTTTGGAATATTAAAATGTGCTTATAAATTTATATTATAATTTAAAGAGACTAAATGCTTGTTATTTGAGTTTTTCAAATTTGAGAGACAATTAAACGATTAAATTTCACCACATATTAGGAGTGCTCTCATACTATCTGTCATTAGAAGCCACAAGTATATAATATAAAAGATAGGTACGCTTAAGATTGTTGGAGTAAAATTAAAGAAATTAGGATAGTTAAATGTTTAAAGAAAATAAATTACATTGAAATAGAGTTATTCATATGATGTACAAAATACTTTTCAGAAATGTATTATGTCTCTATTATATAAGAACAACAACTAACACAATTTAGAGTTGTTAATTGCTTGATACGCCCTATCTCGAGACGAGTAGGCCATATGTGAAAAAGTTTGCAGATTGGCCTCGTCTTGCCATGGGTTGACTTGCCGAGATGCGAGCGGGTTTAGAAACAATATGAGGATTAGAGATATTTGGACTATAATCTATGCGATATCTCTCTTGGTGAGTGGTGAGCAGAAAAATTGATTCCTACTTTATGGATTTTTCTGCCTTATATAAGTCATCTCTTAACCGCTATCACGCGTTGCCCAGGAGATTGTCAGAGCGTTTAAGTGAGATCATGAGAGCGGTTATCCCGCATTTTAATCTCCAAGTACATTTCAATATATATTTATATTGATTGGTTCAGATGAACTGTTTAAACTTTGAAAATAGAGATAAATCATATGAGACACAATAAGGCCCTCTTCTATTGAAATGATAGGTTTTCGAATTTAAGTTTCAGTAATTTTAACAATTGAACAATATTTTGAAAGCAAAATTAGTCATTTCTTTCTACTAATTTAACTATTTTAACTATTTTTTTGCCCGTAGTATTTATAATTTGAGTAGAACTAGGGCGCTCTTAGGAGTACCAAGCACATTTGTACTCTTAACTCTAAAATTTATCGGATTAACTACGAACGACGAATCCAAACCATTGAAATTCTTCTACCTTACGAGTGATGCGTCTATATGTGAAAATTTTAAAGTTTCGAATTAATTTAGTTTAAAGTCAAGTGGTCAAAAGTCTTCCAAAAAATGAATACATTAAAATTAATTTAGAAACCTTCTAATTTTGACCACTTGACTTTATATTAAATTAATTCGAAACTTCAAAATTTTCACATGTAGACACATCACTTGTAAGGTGGAAATATTTCAACAGTTTGAATTCGTCGTTCGAAGTTAACCAGATAGATTTTAGAGTTAAGAGTACAAAAGAGCTTGGTACTTCTAAGAGCACCCTATTTCTACTCTCATAATTTTAATATATTGTACAAATTCAAATTGAGAAATTGAAGTACATCTATCAATATTTCTGAACTAACAATCAAACTAGCATACACAATTGTATCTAACGAACAAAATCGTTATTTCAACACTAATAATAAATATTTTTCTACTTGCAGAGATTGTTGGTCATTTTGCACACATTCTTTAATTAAAAGCTATCAAAAATGAAATGGGCTTTGGTTCGGCTCTCCTTTCCACGGATTTGATGTTTGGAAAAGAAATTACATGAATATTGGTCGGACATAGATAAACTTTCTTTACTGTGTTTAAAATGAAACTACCAATTTAATACAGGTTTTTTTATTAGTTAATACTCTTAAAAGAAATTACTCTAATGTTGCCAAAGTTAGACTGTTTTCGTACAATTCCCTCATCTGATTAGAACTTTGATTATTCAATTAATTATCACTATTAAAGATTATAATTTTTTCTTTTATTTCTAAGATTATAAATTAGAGGACACATGTGCAATATATCTAGAGACCCTGTCTGTTAGAGCACTTGTGGGGGCATTTGTCATGCATGTGACATGAGTAATGTGCTGACTTGATGGTGACCCGCTGCTTTGAACAAAGCAAGACTTGATGGTGACATGAGGCAGGACGATCACGGTCACCTTTCACTGTTAAGTGTTACCTCAAGTGCTCCATTAGCCATGCATGCGTAATGTCTTGATGGGGACACGCTGCTTTGAACAAAGATAGAATTGATGGTGACATGAGGCAGGACGATCCAGGACTTCTTTCACTGTTAAGCGTTACCTCAAGTGCTCCATTAGCCATGCATGCGTAATGTCTTGATGGTGACACGCTGCTTTGAACCAAGAAAGAATTGATGGTGACATGAGGCAGGACGATCCCGGACTCCTTTCACTGTTAAGTGTTACCTCTCTAATAAAATAGTAATAATAGCTATGATATGAACTTGGCAGGCAAAAAAAATAGAAACAAATAATTAGCTATACATGGGATGGATAGACCTATTAGGCTATTACTCTATCACTTAGGGTGGGCAAAAAAGATGACTCCTGACTCTCATCTGACTTACTTGTTTGTTATTTATTCGAACTGTTAACGAGTCAGTTCGTTATTAGTTTAATTCATAATCAACGAACTCAAGTTTGAATTTAGCTTGCTTGTTAGCTCGTGAGCTAGTTCGGTTAAACATTAATTTGTGAATTTTTATGAATTTGTGTGTATTTTATATTGTCCAGTTCGGTTCACTTCGGTCCAAAAAATTTATAAATTTTATTTTCTTCTTAAAACAAGGTCCAGCCAGATCCAGTAAACCAATTTGTCAGCTTATGAGCTGGCTCGGACTAGCTCATCATGATTTGAATTAAGATTTTAATTCAGAAGCATTAGATCCAACTCGCTCAGCTGTAGTCCGATTCAGAATTAACGAGCTAATCCAAGATCTAGCTCGGACTGAACCAGCTCGTTAACACCCCTATTATCACCTATGCTCAATTCCTTTCTTTAATTTAATTGCTCACTGTCTCACTGTACTCTACTGCTCAATTCTCTCTTTAAAAATATTAGAAAATAGAATGGTTCGGATATATTCTATAATATTTTTTTTAAGGATAAGATTAGCAATATCAAAATTCTCAAATCATAACTAGGCAATAATTTACACACAAAGTAATCCAAATTTGTTTTTACCGTCTTTGATAAAAAAAAAAACCAATTGTTGCTATATTTTAAAAAAATTCTAAATTATCGGATCCACATATTACAGCCGCGCAAACAGCTTTTGAATTATTTTCTACCATCTTTATAAAAAAAATAAACCCAATAACCGCTATATTTTAAAAAAAATTTCTAAATTATCAGATCCGCAGACTATAGATGCACAATCAACAAGCTGGTTACGCACTTATAACTACATAAGCAATACTGGTTTTTTTTTTTAATAACCAAATAAAAATAAAAAGTATTAATAATAACCGAATTTGAAAAAAATTTCAAACCTAATTAAACCGCCCCATTGTGGGGCAGTCTATTGCGAAGGGCAAACCACCCCACAGTGGGCGGTCTTCTGTCCAGGGCAAACCGCCCTCCTTGTGGGACGGTTTGCTACAGTAACAGTTTTTTTTTTTTTTGAATCTAAATCTAAAAATGAGAAATAAAATAGCAAACAAAAATATTCAATCTTACTTATATCCTCAATTTTTTTTTATCATATGCAATTTCAAGTTTTGCATAAATTTAATGTTAATTAGAAATATTTGATTCGAAATAAAGAATTTGTAAGCAATTATTTTTTTTGTATGAAATTTTCAAATCTAATTTACAAAATTAATTTTCTTGTTGTGTAAATATGATAAATGTAAATACAATTTTTTTAAAACGTATTTAAAAATGTTCACTATTTTGGAGATTATTTTTTATTCATCATTTGGTGATGGTTTACAAAACAATGAAAAAGCAACCATAACATTTTTTGTTTTTGGATCTTGTACAACTGAGTTGGACAATTTTTGGTCAAAATGAATTACAATCATCAGATGAACCATTTTTTTGCCAAGAATTTTTCGGTACTTAGTGTGAAAAGTTGGTAATTAGTGTGGATCATTTTTCATACTTCAAATTGTATGAAATCCAATGACTACTGAATTCAATGAATAAATAAACTTGGTTACCGTGGGATTTGAACCCAAGTCATGTGGAATAGGAGACAAAAACCTTACCACTACACTACAGCTAATTTCATGTTATTATGTTGATTATATATTATATATATACTACAAAACAATATTATTTCCAATATAGATTAGATTTTAATCCGATTTTTTTTTTTGTATATATGTATCTTTTAATAAATAGTATACATAAAAAATGTATAATTTTCAGTGGGAGTTTAGCACAGTGAAATAATTAATGATAATAAGATTTATAGAATTAAAGTATGATTGTGAAACTTAGTGATATTTCGATTTTAATCTATAGGTATTGTTATTATTAACTTATTTCACAGTTGTTGCAAAACTGGAAATGTTATGCTAGGTATTAAATAATTTCATATCAATGAGGTATGATACTGTTGTGTTCATTTAACAGTCTTCTTTCTAGTAATTCTTATTGTATTGAAGAAAGAGAATGATAAAGACGAGTATGATAAAGATGGTGGAAATGTAGTGTCCGATTTGGCAAATTCAAATAAGAAATCACTATCTATAGATAAAAATATTAAAATTGAATACTTTTCATTTTCTATTTTAGATGAAAATATTAAGATCTTGAAAAAAAATTTGAGGACATAAGTAAGATTGAATATTTTTGTCTGCTATTTCATTTCTCATTTTTAGATTCAGATTAAAAAAAAAAAACGTTACTGTAGCAAACAGCCCCATGGGAGGGCAGTTTGCCCTAGACAGAAGATCGCCCCACAGTGGGGCGGTTTAGTTATGTTTGAATTTTTTTTTTTAATTCGGTTATTATTAATACTTTTTATTTTTATTTGGTTATTAAAAAAAAACCCGGTAACCAATATGTTGGTTGCTCTACTATATTCTGATATGTGGACTTGTTAATTTTTTTTTTCAAAAATAGTGATTATTGGGTTTTTTTTTTCAAAGATGGTCATAAATAATTTCGGGAAATATTACCTAAGGCACCTGTACTAAGAATGATATCCACATATATTCTATGATTTTGTCTTATACGGTACAGATAAATTCCAATATATGTGGTAAACATACTACTATTCACTAGTTATGTTATTGTTTATTGGTAAACATGGGTTGGGAATTAAACATACTACTTTTTCGTTTCTGACATTTATAAATTTATTACAATTTCCTTTTTTACTGAATGAAGGAAACTTTATTCGTCAGTATTAGTGCTATTTGTCTATTAAATAAATATTACATACAATTTCATTGATACCACCCATCAAAGAGAAAAATAGAAAAATATGGGAGTGTATGGTTATTTAGTCCTTGAACGGTTGAATCAGAGGTAGAGGCAAATATATCATTGTTAAATAAACTATTAATGTTATTCAGTTTTTGTACAACGCATTGATAGATGGCTCAGCACCCGTCGCTCAAAGATTTGGGTTGTAAAAAAAGTTGTACATAAATCTCATCTATGCTTTGTAAGATTTTGTATCAAATGCCTCATGCTACATATAGTTTCTGATATGTACCGGTCTGGGGGTGCATATCCTCTGAGATATCTCAATTTTTGCATGACCGACGTGTCCAGAGTCTACTCGGAAGAACATTGGGACAGTATTATTTGAGCTTTGAGATTCTTGCAAAACGTATTTAAATGATTGTGATATTCTAAAAAGTCACGCAAAGTTTGAGATATCTCAGAGGATGCGAATTCCCAGTCTGGCGATATCAATATAGTACTCTTTTAGTTTTAAACTGATAAAAAACCATGTAAACTACGGAGTAGTTTAAATTTTTTATTTTTATTTGTTGTAATATCCAAGCCACTGATACCCAAAAACCACAAATTTTTGTTTTTATTCGTTATTCACCAGCTATTATTTGGTTACCCGCTAATTCTAACGGGTAAGAATAAAGTATGGTAATGTCAATTCTTAATGAGTGTGAATAGAGTATGGATATCAATTCTTAGTGGATATGATTGTGAAAATGCTTGCAACCTATCCATATCATTCCTATTGGCCATTGACCCCTTTACTCGTGAATTCCTCCCTGATAGAATAGTTGACATTGCCATGTCTCCCTTTTTCTATATAAACTTAGATGAAAGAGTCTCATATTTTCATCTTTGTCTTCTCCAATTTACTTCCCACTTATCTTCATAATTTTGTCGCTCATCGTATTCGTACCTCAAAGATAGTACAGTGCGTATTATCCAATGGAGCTATCCGCTATTAATGATCAAGGTACGTAAATATAATGTTTCATCTTCTAGTATTTCATTTTGTCTCTTTTAATGTACATGCACTAAAATTTAGTACCTTCTTCAATAGTTAATACAGAGCGAAATTCAATCATATTATATATATATTTGCTTAGAGTACCAAATCATATTACATATTATATATATGAATGAATATCAGTAACAAATGGCTTTCCTTCCTGATCTGAGCATTTCTTTTTTTCAAATCTTTTCTCCAAGCTCCTATCACAATTTTTTCAAGTTAGAAGAAGTCTTCTCTGCTTAAATTATTTATTTTATTTCGCAGGTCTAACTAAGCAATTTCAAGATTAAGAAAATTTGTATTGATTCTGGAGCATTGACAATTACAAAGGTAACATCATTTTTTCATAATGCTACAATTATATTGTACTTTAAATAATTATATTTACTTGAGTATGCAAAAATGAGTTGAAATATCTTTATTTTCTTTCCTTTAGTCCATTTGTTTTATTTTTTCCCTTTCATTACCAAACTTTCAATTGTAGAACAAGGTTATCAGGGGCTAACTAGAAAAAAAAAAAAAATAGCTTGTTGATGTGGCATTTTGCAACCTGTATATCAAATATTTTTGGAAATCACATTCCTTGCGGTTTGAGATAAATAATGGGCTCTTTGATTGTTCCTTTTGAATTTGAAAAATGTCTTCTTTTTATGTGGTTACAACAATTTGCTTTGCAAGATACATGTTCAAGAACTAATATCTATTTCTTTTTGGTGTGGCTGAAGGAGGAAGAACATCGTATCGTTCTTATTTCTCAGACTCTGAATTCGGAGCGTAAGTTGTCACGAATCTTTAAATTCTTTCTTATTGATAGTTCAAATTAGTAGAAAGGGAACATGTTGGCTATCTCTTTGAGGAAATTCTATTTCTCAAATTTTAATAAAACATACCAATTAGAAAATTTCCAAGTTTTTACTGTTTTGTGTCTCTATTAGATGCTGGTACTATTGGTTCAAAGTGGTACAATTACCCGGAGTAGTTGGTCATGCTAAATATAGTTTCTTTCTTATTCAGGAATGATAGTGTATCTACTGCTGCCTCCGTCTGTGGTCCAAAAGGACAGGTCTTCTCTATGTCCCCTTATTTTCTTTGTTTCTTTTGTGGTATGGCTTGGATAAAATAAACTTATTTCTTAAGTTGATACTTTACTCATCGTGCAAAAGTTGGAATTATACTAATGGAGAAAGAACTTTAGGTTTTGGGTTAGACGAGGTTCTTTTGTACAAAGAAAACTCTCTGTTGATGATAATCTTTTTCCATGTCTTGTCAATTTCCACTTGGGAGCATACTACAGATATGCTGCTCTAATTTATCATTTTTCAATAAGATATTTATCATACTAATTTTCTACCTTTCCATACTAATTTTCTTCCTTTCCATTTTCCAGTTGGATAACGAAATTGATTTCTTCAACAATTGCGCATTTACTGGCGCTTCGTTTTACAGTCCCAAAGTTGATTATCTATTTTAAAAAAAAATTGATTGTGCTTTGAACAAGTTCAATAACAACAATTATATTGACTCTTATGGGGTAAGCCCTGATCGCTATTCGAAAAGTTAAGCTTTCACTCTTTTCTATTTGTTTTCTAAAGTTCATGTTTTCTTCTAAATTAGGATTCCGAAGAATTTGTGGTGACAATGGCTTCTTCAAGCGATCTTAAAGATTTTTGGAAAAAGTCCAAAAAAGGACAGAGTTGGCAAAAACTGATTCGAAAATTGATTTAAAGAATCAGGAAGTTGATTCCAAGACTAGTGCTAAAAGAGAGACGTAATATTTTGTCTTTTGGGATCTTGGAGGGATTTAGAATTTAGAGTTTTGGTATTTATCATACTAATTTTCTACCTTTAGCTTTAGCTGCTTGAGCTTTTTTGTTGATTAGTTCCTCTTAAACTTGTTTTTTCTTCAATTTAAGCTTCAATTTTTCATCGCTAATTAGATAGGTAGAACTTCATAGTAGATGCATTCATCATTAGAGAGTGCACTAGAGAGTCATAATTTTTAAAAAAGTCATGTTAGAATTTTTAATTTCGAGTAGGGTTTCATTTGTCTTTTTGTTTTAATTAGTGGCAGTAGCTACCAGAGTTGTATTAAATCAGAAACTAAAAATTACATTCTCGCTTTAGTCTAGAAGCATGTCTCTACTGTTCTTACTCTTACAAATCAACATCACAGGGAAAATAGAACAGTAGGATATCAACTGGTAAATTAGCAATAAGAAGAAACAAACATCAAAACCAGCTCAAACAAAAATTAACAATGCTTGGACCATAGGTGCCCTTTCAACCAGAATTCTTTCTGCCACCAATTTGGGTTGCCTCATACCACTCCTGAGGACTCTTTTGTTCGTTTCTTTCCAAATAAATCATGCTACCCAAATAAACCAAGTAGTCCAGGTTCTGACATCTTCATTTGTGCTGTTTTTGCAAACTGCTAGGGACTCATACCACATTACCATATACTCTGTACTGTTAAAAACAAGCTTGAAAATTTGAAAACCAAGTTTTAATGAGACACACCTCCAGAAGTGCACTTCACAGGGGTAGAGAAAAAACAAGTGGAATGCCGATTCAATATGGTAATTCTGGCCCATGACACATACCAAATCACATTGAATTTTCCTTTATCGCAAGACATCTTGTGTCAGAGTTATATCTTGTATCATGAAACTCAAAATACAGCTGACTGCTTTTATTGATTTATTTTTGCCTTGAGGACTTGTGGTTTCATATAATTCTGCTGTCTGATTTCTAGATTTTTTTTCTTTCAAAATTTAAGACTATTTTATTCTTGTGGTTTTACCTGTTCTTTTATTATTTAAACATGTAACTAATAGGCTAACTAGTACCAGCTGCATGTAAACTAGATATATGCATGAGAACTTGGGCAAGAAAAAAAAATCATTAGGTCCTTTGTTCATTTGTCCATCTTGTGCGAATTTATGGACATCTCAAATAAAATTTATATTTAAAAAAACATTAGCATGATATCGTAATTATTCCATTCCAGTTTAGCTGAGTAGAAATACCAGATATAACACAAGTACACAACTGATTATAAATATTTTTTTTGTAAATATTGGTGAATGCGTGACAGAGGGAACAAAACAAAAGGCCCTTCTTTTTTTGTCACGTAGCACGCAGTTTATTTTACAAGAAGGCCCTTCTTTTTTTGTGATATTGACAACCTTCATATTCTAATTTTGTTCTCTTTAATAAAATAAATTGAATGTCGGAGAAGATTTAAGAATGTTTTGAAATTGGTTTTCGCTTTTAATATCAGACTCAGGGCTGTCTTGTAGAAAACCCAAAAGGTAAAAAAAAGCACAGTTATAATAATAATAAAAAAACCGGGTAACCAAAAGTGGACCATCCAGTAGGCTGATCTGTTGAATTGAATTTACAAAATTTGCACTGTGGGAACCTTAAAACAAAAGGCCATCTAGTAACAAGTGTGCTATTTTTTTAATCTCAAACTTTGAATCTTAAAAAATGGAAAGTATCATTAAAGGCATTTTGCTTATAATACAATAATTCAGTTGTTCCTACCATAAACACAAAATTAAAAAAAATGACCTATTTGTTCTCATGTTATTATGTTTAACTAGTATCGTGCCCGTGCGTTGCAACGGAGACATATTAAATTATTTTTTTATAAAAAATATACCAATGAAAATAATAATTATTCAAAAATTGAGGGACATGCATGCTAATAGAGAATTTATATGATTTTGTAAGTTTAAATACTTTGAACTGTAATATCTTATAACACTTTAATGATGTGATGGTTATGTATTTTTAAGTACCAATGATATCAAATAATATTTCGATTCGAATCTAATATCAAATATCATACAACAATCTAATATTGACATACAACATGATATCAAATAACATAAATAAAAAGTGTCATCATACACACACACACACACACATTTGATATTATTTTACAAAGTTACAAACTCCATCAATTACAAACTCTAATAAATCAATTGAGAAATTGCCTCAAGAAACAATTAAGTGCAAACCAAATCTAATTATGTAATCTATTAACATTACAAGATTGTTATTATCATTGTTATATTCACTTACATTAGCATATGTTGTTGCCGTTCTAAGTATTAAAAATTTACTTATTTTCTAAAGATATTTCTTACATTTGTAATGAAACATAGATTTCAGCGAGTTCTCTCTGAGCATCATGATCAGTCATGAATCTAACAAATGCAAATGATAATAACAACAATTAATAAAAGGTACCAAGCAAGCTTATTTGCAAATTAGGATGACTTACTGCAAATTTGATTATTAACACTAAATTAAAAAAAAAAAAACATGTTCTGATATCATGCTTGTTTGGCACAGGTATTTTCTGATGAGTATGCAGTTATGGCACAAGTAATTATAAATGAAATAGTTTCTCACCCTTTTAACAATTCTGATCAAGTGATTTGTATCAGTGTAGGGATATTGTCTCAATAGAAGAACAAGGCAAGCAATATTGATGCTGGTATCACAACAAAAAAATAGTAAGCTTGAAAAGATATATAATCTCTAATTTCTTTTGAATCGGTTCCCAAAACTGACATGACATATAAAGTATATAATTAAGACCTTGCATCTAAGTAATACAATTTTAATAGAGACAATATATAGAGACAATTTTCTGAAATTGGCTAATCACAGCAAAGAAGAAAGGCGGAGAGGAGAGCCACACCTAGACTTCCTTTTTATTTAAAAAAAAATATGTTATTAGAGCATCTCCAAGCAGAATCAGCAAAATTTTATCGAAGCATCCATTCTGTCGCATGATCAACAAAATATCAACACATGGATATTATACGAAAAATCCTCTTTGTACAAAACCAACCGCTCCTTATGGATATACGAACTGCGTATTTTCAAGATTTGCAAAAAAAAAAAACATGAAATACTTCTCATGTAGCAGAATAAAATAAATAAAAAACAGATCAAGGACTATAAATTAATAAAATTCAAGAGATACTTGAAAAGGTTTAGTGGTATACCATTAGATGTCTTTTTTGAATGGCAACACAGGGAATTGTTACTGTGGTCGTGATTGCTGTAATAAGGCCATAAAGTAGATATACCTGGTTTTTAGAGAAAAAACAAATTTGAAATGTCAAATTACAAGTACTACAAACAGACAAAAGAAAACAATATTTCAAAGTCGCAGGTAAACAGTAATTTGGTAAAGACATTTGATTCGGAAATAGTTGGAGCGTTTAACAAGGAATTATCAAGGAAATAAGGAAATATGAAGGAGGACATTTGATTTGGGAGGTCAGATTTTGCTGGAGCGTTTAACAAGGAAATATATCAAGGTAATAAGGAAATATGAAGAAGGAAATTTGATTTAAGGTTTAGGGTCATTTAATTTTCAACTAAATATGAATATACTTTGTGGCATTATATGTAATGAGTAGGTTTTTAATTAAATTTAGACTTCTATACAGAAAAGAGATGCATTTAATTAAAAGATGACAGATTATGTGATTGAAAGGCTGATATTAAATCTGAAATTTCATCTTTCAATTGTAGCAATTGGTGGATCAAGACATCAATGTGCATTATATAAGAATGTAGATATACTACATTAAACGTAATTATCTTTTCATATTTATAAAAAAAAAGACGCTATATATATAGTAAAAAAAATCAAGTTACGTTTCTATAAATAGTAAATTAAAGCTCATACATGCCACTGTCAAGCATTTCAAAAACAAACAAAAAGTTCATACACGCAAAAATGTACACAAAAGTTTGGTTGTCTACAATACTTGAAATTAAACACCCTTGTTAAAAGTTTGTAAACCCCTTGTTCGCAACACATACATAAGTATACACAGTATGTTGTCAAATGAACATTTTGTTTTACTGTAACGAAATAACTTATAGATAAAAATGAAGAACTTTTTCGGTTATTTTTTTCTGAAGCTTTGACCAAATTGTGCTGAATTTAAATCCTTTACCTCAAAAGGTATATTTTTCTTGTACATTTTTCTTTATTGAAAAGCGAAGAGACAGTGTGTGAATCACAGTAACATATGATCTCAGATCCTGCATTTGACCGAGAAGCTTTTAATGTAGAATGCAATTAGCCAATTATTCACACAAACTCGCCCCTCCAATTTCTAACTGGACATCTCCGCATCTTCTTTTTTTTGAAAAATCTTGGTAGATGCTACCAGATACTTTGATTAAAACAATGTCCGTTACAAGCCCACATTTAACAGATTCAGCAGACAGGGGTTAAACATCCCCCCTGCGCAAGAAAGAGAAAAAATAACTTAAGAACACCAATCTATAGACTAATATTTTCAACAGCAACATTTTCACCATAGTGCGCCAACTTCCAAAATCCTGTCAGCTAACACGCCCGGAGGGATGGAGCTTCCTCTGAAAATCCTCTCATTTCTCTGCTTCCATATATTCCATACCACACAAATGAACTATGTAACCCATAACATCCTAGCCCGTTTTTTCCTTCCTATAATTCCCGTTCTGAAGGCTGCCCAGGAGTCATGCCATATCTGTGTGATGGAACCAGCCGGTTTAAACAAGGTTAGCCCTAACTTAGTTGAAACTATCCACCATACATTGACTGCATACGGACACAGAAAGCACAAATTCAAGGCCGATTCAATGGGGCACTGGCTGCACATAACACATCCCAATTCACACTCAATTTTCCTTGTTCGCAAGACATCCTGAGTCAGGATCTTGCTTCGCAACAACAAGAAAGCAAAGATTTTAGTCGAGGCCGGGCTTCTGGCCCTCCAGATCGCACTGAAGGCCCATTTAACCTTACCTCCCGCCTGCAGCATGTCGTAAGCGTGTTTGGCTGAGTAAGTGCCCGAGCTAGACCACTGCCATAGCAGCACGTCCTGTCTGGACATCTCCGCATCTTCATATCAGCAACCTTTGTCATTGGCTGGTACAAAAAATGGATATCTCCATTTATTTTCAGGAAAAATGGGGATTCCAATGCCGAGCGTTCCCGCCTTTTGACCTTCCACTATTGTCAATAATGTGCTCTGCGTACAATTCTGTTTGCTGTTCGGAGCTCAAAGCGGATCAGACAATAATTTGATGTTGTTACTTACTGCATCTGTGTATAAAATCCGCCTTACGAAATGATACAGAGATATGATAATATTTGAAATGGGAATCGACTCTGGTGGGTTAGTAAATGCGGGGTGCGTATCCTCTAAGATATCTCAATTTTTGCGTGACCGACGTGTCCGGTGCCTATTCGGGAGAATGTAGGGGGCCAGTATTATTTGAGCTTTGAGATTAGCGCAGAACTTATTTGAACGATTGAGATATTCCAAAAAGTCACGCAAAATTTGAGATATCTCATAGGATCCGAATTCGTAAATGCGAGACAGAAAAAAACATATCGTAATACACTGAGCAGTAAATATTAATAACTATTCGGGCTGGGGACCTGGGGTTCCTATTTACTCCGGGTGAATTTCTATAAAGTAATACCGAACGTTTCACGCTCTCTGCTTCTCTCTCCGCAACTTCCAATCCCAATGGAACCTCTCTTAAAACCCACCAAAACCTTCCACTTCTCTTTGAAAAAACTACAAATGGAAGAAACAAACATTGTCTCACCTTCATCTCTCTCATAACCGGTCTATAGATCTTTACTCTCTTCTCAGTTCCGACAAAGGCAACTCGAAACTCTAATCCTAGTGTCACGTGCCTTCCCAGCTCCTCTTCGCTTATGCTCAAAGCACCTCTGCGTAAATCTCATCTATGCTTTGTAAGATTTTTTATCAAATGCCTCATGCTGCAAATAGTTTCTGATATGTACCGGTCTGGCGGTATCAATATAATATTTTTTTAGTTTTAAACTGAAAAAAAAAACATGTAATCTACGTACGGAGTTTAAACTGTTTATTTTTATTTATTGTAATATCCAAGCCACTTATACCCAAAATCCACAAAATTTAGCAACTTCAAATTTTGTTTCATTTCGCAGGTCTAAACAAGCAACTTCTGCATTCAACAAATTTGTGATCATCATGCATGACGTAAGATTTCAATTCAATTTTATGAATTTGTCGTTGTTGTTTTATCTCTACAAGTGAAAAAACCTAATTTGTATTGTTTCTAACTTAATTAGGATGCTTTACCATCTTATCAAAAAAAATTAGGATGCTTCACCAAGAATCATTCCCTGCCAGGAGCAAAAATTTGGTTAAGACAAACTGACATTTTTTCATCTGTCATGATCTAAAAAATAGGGTGACGAAGCACATTTTTCCAACAAAAAAATGTATTATTATATAAATTAATTTATATTTAAAGTGTGTGAGATTATGTTATATAGAATTATTAATAATTACATAAGTAGTCTCATGTTTTTATAGCATTTCAGGTATTCATAAAATTTAGCTATAAATATATTTTTATTATTTCCAACTACCGCTCAAATCAAACTATCAAGTTAATTGAAATTCTTTTGTTGTGCGACCTTTTCATTAATTTCTTGAATTTCGTTGTCAATGCTCCAGAATCATTAACTCATTTTATAACTTTTAAATGTCTTAAATTTTTCACATACGTTTAACCAATATATTTTATTTTTGACTAGTTTGTAATTAATCAGTTAAACAATCTTTTGCTGATGTATATGTTAAATTATTTTGTACTTGTCTCTCTCATATACCCTATTAATTTTACACTTAAATCATAATTATGCGATACAATTTGTACTTGTCATGAAATATTGTTTTACTAATTAGTTATAATATTGTTAATAAAAAAATATTGTTTGAACAAATGCAAGTATTTGTAAGTTACCAGAAGAAACATAAAAAAAAAATGAGTTAGCTAATGGTTCCGGAGATTGACAACAAAATTTAAAAATATAAAGCAAGGCTGCTCAATATAATGATTTTGACAAACTTGATAAATTGATTTGTGTGTTAGTTGAAAATTATGAAAATCATTTGTTGATTAAATTTGGTAAATTCCTAGAGTGTGGTTAAAAAATGAGGTTGCTAATTTAATTACAGTGTAAGTTATTAATGATTATATATACCATATTTTCAAATGCTTTAATTATTTGTTAATTTTTATAAGTACACATATTTTTTGAATGAACATTGTGCATGTCTCTATTTTTGAGATTATGACGGATGATAAAATGTTAGTTTATATCGAGGATATTGTTGAATCTAGATGCATTAATATGAAAATTAAATCATGAATTAAATGGTTGGAAGATGATTTGCAAGTGATATGAGAAAGACAGGTCAATGGCGAGCATGGAGTTTCACATCTTATTCCAAACTCAGTAAAGCATCAGAGGGATTATAAAGTGAGTAACATGACTTAATTATAAGGGCAGGTAAAATTTTGACAATATTTGTAAGCAATTTGATTTAGTTTCTATGTTACTAATTTGTCTATTTGGTGTAGAAACATATACCAATGTTGTAAAGAATGATCCATTTGCTTAATTACTTGAAGCATGTACAACAAATTAATCAAGGTACTCTGCACTTGTGCTTGACATGTAATTGAATATCCTCATAAAATTAAAATCATGATACTTTCTTCTTATTTTGATTCAGGAGAATATATAATAAAGGATAAAGGCGTGCCAGGAGGTCCCCGGAGAAGATACCACTCACTAAATTATTAATTAGAGCTTTCTGATCTTTTCTTATTTCCGTTTGCACATTCTGTTAAATTTTAGCATTTTATCCCCGGTTTTGAATTTATTTAAATCCTCCCAAGAGTTCAAGTTGTAAATTTATTTAAATCTTTTGCTAATTAATTCTGACAACCATATGATGGCTTTGGATCAAGGAGTTCAATTTGAAACCATTTTTAATTCATTATTCATATTATGTCGAAATGATAAAAATAAATTTGTACAGGGAGTTGATACATATCAGACTGTTAGTTGGTGTATAAAATACACATATATTTTTTTTTACACAAGTGTATATATTTGGTTTTGATTGTAATTTGTTTCTAATGCTTATTTCTACGAGAGGGTTAATTCTAAACATGTTTTAGGTCATTTTCAAATAAGACTCAGTGGTCAAAATTCAAAACAAAGGTCAAGCAACATATTTTGGCTGTCAATGATATGGGGGTGGCAGTGAACCGTATAACAAGTTCCAATTGAGTCATAACTGATAACTTTATTTAGATACTTTATGAGATTGGCCTAATTAACTATAAGTAAACAGGGGATAATGGGAGATTGGCCAGAAACTTATCACAAGTTTATGACCAATCTCATATTTTGATACTTTTTATGGAAACAGTAATTCCATCATATATCCTTACCACAAATGTAGAATCCACAAATGTAGAATCCCCTTGATATATAAATATTACTATGTCATTTTCATCTATAGTTATATTAGTACTATCTACAAATTTGCTCCAGCACAAAACAATATTATTTTTCTCTTTAAAAGTTTCACCCATTTAGTTTGTTCATGTTCAAATTTTTAATTCAACTAGTTAAAAAATATTCAGTCTGAGCATTTTTAAAAATACCGAGGAAACCCGAGTATGTTTGCTATTTTTATTTAATGTTGGATATTAAAAAAAATCTGGAGATATAATAAGGTCACCCAGCTTAATTTGTTTTATTAATAAGAAGGTTTAAATTATCTAGCATTTTTGTTAGATATAAATACAGGGACTTACCAGTACCACCGCTTGTCAGAGCATATTTCCCCCAAAACAAAGAACGCAAGTAGCAAATTCGTTGTTTCGTTTTTTTAGGTGAAAATTCATTGTTCATCATAAATTGTTCTGGCATTCTGACAGATGCTTTATAAAAACAAGAAATGATACGACAACTCGACAGCTTTATCAGTTCGGTCTTTTGTTCTTATTCAAAATTAATATGTCAAATAAGATCAATGAGATAAATTTGCCTTAATAATTTACATTCAATAGTATTGATATAAAATATATGGGATTGGGCTTACTAATTTATCTTGTCTTCTGATTAAACAATTGCCACGGCAAAGTGTTTTCTTATTTATTTTGTCTTTAATTTTAATTTAATATTTTTGGTAGATTCAAATGTTCTCATGTACTTATAAATTTATATTATAATTTGAAGAGACTAAATGCTTGTTATTTGAGTTTTTCAAATTTGAGACAAAAAAAATTAAACGATTAAATTTTGCTACATATATATTATGAGTGCTCTCATACTATCTGTCATTAGAAGCCACAAATATATAATATAAAAGATCTGTATGCTTAAGATTAATGGAGCAAAATTAAAGAAATTCGAAAAGTTAAAAATTTAAAGAAAATAAATCACATTGAAGTAGAGTTATTCATATCGTGTACAAAACACTTTTCTAAAATGTATTTTGTCTTTATTATATAGGAACCGCGGCTAACACAATTCAGAGTTGTTGCTTCTTAAATAAAATTATCAAAGTGACTAACGATAACTCTGTAATATTTAAAAATTAAGTTATTGGTTTAACCAAATTTTTATAAGTTGGAAATTAAGAAAGGAAAGATATATTTTTTTTCTTTCTCGGATACAAACGGAGTGAGGAATATCTCACAATAAGAGAGATTTTTGTGGAAGAAAGAGTGTTTTATAAGATAGCTAAGCGCCCCTGTAGAAATGAATGGGTATTTAGTAATTTAACTAAATTTAATTATAATAAAAGTAGCGCCTGAAGTTATAATTAAAAGTAAATACTACGAATATAAATTTTAAACAATTATATTAAGACGAGAATTCAAATACCTTATGATCTTCATGCGTCATTGCGTCTCATATTTTTTTTTTCATTTTTAAAGTCTAAAAATTGATCCAAAGAAATTAACATGATTTGTTTTTTTGGATTGGTACAAATACACTATTTCGGGACCATCCAAAAACAGTGATTTTTAATCTATCTAAAAAATAGTAAAGAATTTCCAAAAATATAAAATTTGATCTCCAAACACATTTTAATATGGATTTATATTGATTGGTTCGGATGGACTGTTTGAATTTTAAAATCAGAAATAAATTATATGAGGCACAATAAGACATTTAAGCCCTCCTCTTATATTGAAATGATAGCTTTTCAAATTTAAGTTTCAGCAATTTTAACAATTGAACAATATTTTAAAAGTAATTCAACTAAATTTCTTTAGGCATTTCTCACTACGAATTTAACTATTTTAACCTTTTTTGCCTGTAGTATTTATAATTTTAATATATTGTGCAAATTCAAATGGAGAAATTTGAAGTACATTCATCAATATTTCTGAACCAACAACCAAACTAGCATACACAATTGTATCTAACGAACAAAATAGTTATTTCAATACCAATAATAAATATTTTTCTAATTGAAGAGATTCTTGGTCATTTTGCACCGTTTCTTTGTGATGATTTGACAAAATGGGCTTTGATTCGGCTCTTCTTTCTACGGATTTGATGTTTGGAAAAGAAATAACATGAATATTGGTCTGACATACATAAATTTTCTTTACCGTTCAAAATGAAATTATCTATTTAATACCGATATTTTTGTAAATACTCTTAAAAAAATATCAAATCTACTCTTAAACAATTTTTTTTTTTAAAAAAACCTAACCGACTCATGTTTGGATGGTCCATTAACAACACCAAACTGCTTAAACACAGAACAGTTTGCTATAATTTTTTTTTAATTTTTTTTATAGCAAACATCTCAAACACGGAGCGGCTTGCTATGCTTTTTTTAAAATATTATTTAGTATATACACAATGATTGTTAATTTTCTGCTTCTATGATTTCAACAAAATTCTCTAAATCAATCCCAAGTACACATTTTAACACAATTAAATTTTAGCAGGATAAGAACTGCTAGCTTTGTGTCTTCCAAAATGTTTCTAGCTAGTTTCAAGGTCAATTAATGGATCAATTAAGCTGGAAAATTTTCAGTTAAAGTAGTTGGTTGTGATATCACTATCTCAGTGAGCATATGAGCAGCTTATTGTGATCATTTCTAGTACATGCAAGATGGATACACACCCTTACCACAAGTCACGTTGAACTGTACAATAGCAATACCTTTTTATCGGTTTATGCCTGTTTTGAAGAATCTTATACATTCATAGTAAGAGCATCAGTTAGTGAACCGAGGCAGCAGCTCGTACCTTCTTTATATTATTGTATAGTACAATGCAGATTAGTATTGTATGGACATCAATCTCTACTGTTAACATTTCTTTTTTTTTGTTTGATTTGTGGTACGATAAGTACATCCAAATAATATCATTTTCAGAATAAGTTGAATTTCAACATTGGATATGGAAAAACAGGATAGTGCGATTTCTTAAGAATCGCAGCAGATTTAACTTCATCTACGACACCTAAATATAAGATACCAGATTTTTTTTTATGTTTATAGTAACAAGCAGGATTGATTGTCTTTTTCAGTGTTACCTTATATTTTTATGTACCAAAAATCCCAAGCGTTTTTTCCTTTTTAATATTAAATCATCTCTTTCTCTCATTTCTGTATAGTGATGTGTATAAATATGATGGTGACTATACAGCAGATGACATTGTGTGGGGTCACTGATGGTGACACGCTGCTTTGAACAAAGAAAGACTTGATGGTGACATGAGGCAGGACGATTACGGACTCCTTTCACTGTTAAGTGTTACCTCAACTCCGTGCTCCATTTGCCCTGCATGCGTAATGTGTTGACTTGATGGTGACACTGACACGCAGCTTTGAACTAAGAAAGACTTGACGGTGACATGAGGCAGGACGATCACGGACTCCTTTCACTGTTAAGTGTTATCTATCTAATAAAGTAATAATAATAGCTATGAAATGAACTTGGCAGGCAAAAAAATAGAAAATAATAATTAGCTATACGTGGATAGATAAACCTATCACTCTAATTTAGAGGTGGCAAAAAAGGTTCTTAGCTCGTAGTTCGATTATAACTCGTATTTGTCTCGCTCGTTTGTTGCTGGACTGAATTGTTAACGAACCAACTCACTACTAGTTCGGCTCAGAATTAATGAGTTCAAGCTGAGACCTAGCTCGCTCGCCAGCTCACGAGCTAACTTGGTTAGGCATCAATTTGTTAATTTCTATGAATTTGTGTGCATTTTATACTATCCAGCTCAGTCCAACTCGGTTCAGCCCGATCCAAAAAAATTGTAGAATTTATTTTTATTTTTAAAACAAGATCCAGCCAAATCCAGTAAATCAGGTCATCAGCTTGCGAGCTGGCTCGGACTAGCTCGTCACGATTTTGAATCAAAATTTTAGTTCAAAAGCTCTAGATCCAACTTGCTTGGCTTAACCCAATTCAGAATTAACGAGCTGATCCATGACAACAATATCAAGCTCTATATCCAACTTGCTCAAACTGAACTAGCTCGTTGACACCCCTGCTATCACCTATGCTCAATTCCTTTCTCTAGTTTAATTGCTCACTATCTCACTGTACTCTACTCCTCAATTCTCTCTTTAAAAAAATATTAGAAGATAGAAAGTAATGGTTCGGATATATTCTATAATATATATTTTTAGGATAAGATTAGCAATATCAAAATTCTCAAATAATAACTAGGCAACAATTTACACACAAAGTAATGGTTCGGATATATTCTTTAACACGCTGTGATCTCATGTCGTGCCGTGCTGTGACCAAGTGAACAGTCACACGTGCCGTGCAGTGACTAAAATATGGATGAGTTGTCACGACACGCAAACAGTCACGGCATGCGAGTCACGCCATGACTCCCGTATCTTGTCCAAACGTAACTGGTCACGTTTCTCACATTTAACTATTTTTTCATGCCGTGCCGTGTCAAATTTTCAAAAGATGATCAGGATACGCGGCACGTGAGTCATTGCACGCGAACAGTCACATGTGCCGTGCTGTTCCGTGACGGAACCAGCTCTGCTGTGCCATTTTTTCCACTCTAGTGTGGAATATCTCACAACAAGAGAGATTTATGTGAAAGAAAGGGTGTTTTATAAGATAGCTAAGCGCCCCTGTATAAATGAATGGGTATTTAGTAATTACCTTAATTTAATTATAAGAAAAGTAGCGTCTGAAATTAGTATTAAACGACGCTTCTTTAATTCATTTGAACGGTTTCCACGAGATCTCATGAAACTGAAATTAATCCTGAGTTTGTAAATACTACAAAAATAAATTTTAAACAATTATATTAAGATGAAAATTCCAATACCTTATGCTCTTCATGCGTCATTGCGCCTCACATTTTTTGTTTTCATTTTGAAAGTCTAAAAAATTGATCCAAACAAATTAACATGGTATGCTTTTATGGATTGGTACAAATACACTATTTCGAAACCATCCCAAAATAGTAATTTTTAATCTATCTAAAAAATAGCAAAATTTTTTTAAAGATATAAAATTTGATCTCCAAGCACATTTTAATATAGATTTATATTAATTGCTTCAGATGAACTGTTTGAATTTTGAAAATAGAAATAAATTATATGAGACACAATAAGGCATTTGAGCCCTCCTCTTATATTGAAATGATAGCTTTTCGAATTTAAGTTTCAACAATTTTAACAATTGAACAATATTTTAAAAGCAATTCAACTAATTTCTCGAGTCATTTTTTACTACGAATTTAACTATTTTAACCATTTTTTTTGCCTTTAGTGTTTATAATTTTAATATATTGTGTAAATTCAAATTGAGAAATTGAAGTACATTTATCAATATTTCTGAACCAACAATCAAACTAGCATACACAATTGTATCTAACGAACAAAATGATCATTTTTCTAATTGCAGATATTCTTGGTCATTTTGCACACTTTCTTTAAGATGATCTATCAAAATGAAATGGGCTTTGATTCGGCTCTCTTTCCACGGATTTGATGTTTGTAAAAGAAATCACATGAATATTGGTCTGACATGCGTAAACTATATTTATCGTTTAAAATGAAACTACCAATTTAATACCAATTTTTTTATAGCAAACATTTCAAACACGAAGCGGTTTGCTATGTATTTTTTTTTAGAGATATTATTTAGTGTATATAGAATGATTGTTAATTTCACTACTATTATTTCAACAAAATACTCTCAATCATTCCAAGTACACATTTTAACACAATTAATTTATTAAATTATAGCAGGATATGGACTGCTAGCTTGTGTCTTCCAAATGTTTCTAGCTAGTTTCAAGATCAATTAAGCTGAAAAACTTTTAGTTAAAGTAGTTGATTGTGATATCATGATCTCTATAGTTGTTAACAAAGCAAAAGGATCGCCTACGGGCTTTCCAAAAAAAAAAAAAAAAAAAAAAATCTGACATTTGATCATATGCTCACATATGATCAGCTCACAGCATTTCTAGCACATGCAAGATAGACATTGATAGAGCCTTGTGCCCACGGCCCATAACAAAAGCAGGCCTTGGATCATGAATCGGCTCGGTCTCGGACTTCTAACCCGGACCAGGCCGAAGCCACGAAAAAATTCAGGCCGAAGTTAACTTTTTAAGCACCGTGAACAGATTCAGGCCAAAAGCTGCTTAGGCTGGGTTCCCGTGCCGAGACCAGACCAAGTGAGGAGTGATCGGCCGACGCTAGCCTGACAAGGCCTGGCAAATGATACGGCCGAATTGGGCCCCGCCTGGTGCCGGCCCAGAAAGGCCCAGTTCGGTCTCAGTTTACACTCACCGTAACTGTCTCCGCCGACAGTAAACACCGTATTATCACCACCCGTATGGACGACCAGCCTTATTTAAGACGCTGAGCTCTATTTATTGCGGATTAGACTTTTTAAACACTTACTGAAATATGATAAGTAAGAGTTAAATACATCAGAAACACACACCACGTTCTTAACACGGCACAGCACTCCTGTAACCCAAGGCAGGTCAAACCCAGTAGGTAGAAGGTCCAGCTATACGACCCATCTGCACCTGGACGGGGGGTATTAGACACCCTTGACACCAGTCACGTTTAATTGTACAATAGTAACACCACCTTTTCACCGCTTTATGCCTGTTTCGAAGAATACTATACATTCGTGCATCAGTTAGTTAACCGAGGCAGCAGCTCACCTTCTTTATATTATGGTATAATACAATGCAGATTAGTATTGTATGGGCATTAATCCCTACTGGTCACATATCTTTATTTTGTGTGATTCGTGGTACGATAAGTACATCCAAATAATATTTTTTTTCAGAATAAGTTGAATTTTAACAATCATAATTTCCGAATAAGTTGAATTATTATCAGTTACTTGTTTTTAAATAAACAAATTTTCTTATTCAATTATTCTTAAATGAACTAACTTATAGATAAAAATAAAGAATAATTTTTGTTCCATTTCAATCTACATGCTAGTTTTGAACGACAATAAAAAATTGAAATTTTTGATAAATAGATATTATAAAATTCAAATGTACGAAAACAAAAAGAGTATTTCATTTTCAACAAATACAGTAAGATCAGAGGTAGTGAGTGTGATCCAACTATTTATGTATCGGAGTCATTGCTTCAAATCCATGTTATTTTTTTTTAAAATTAGGTCGCTAATGGTATATCTTGAAATACGGCTGCCACAAAAAAATCAAATGAGAATTGGATCAGCCTCATTGGGTCTGATCCAAGTGCTAGCTTTTTTTTGGTTTAAAGAATATGCAAAAAAAATTGCAAATTATTGCCACAAAAAATCAACTCAAGTGTTGAATCAAACGAATTCGCATCCTCTGAGATATCTCAAATTTTGCGTGACTTTTTGGGATATCTCAATCGTTCAAATACGTTCTGCACGAATCTCAAAGCACAAATAATACTGGCCCCCTATGGTTCCTCGAATAGGCACCGGACACGTCGGTCACGCAAAAATTGAGATATCTTAGAGGATACGCACCCGAATCAAACTCAATGAGTCCGATCCAAAAGAATGTCCACTGAGAATCCTATTTCCTCTCTTTCTTTCTTCTTTCTGCCAAATTTCTTCACTCCCAAACGTTTGGGTGTAAATTTCTTCTCTTCTACAAGCTTCATGGAGATTGTCTAAAATAAAATAAAAACACCCCCATTTTTTCACATGTGTTAAATATACCCTAACATCCGTCCGATCAGTCGGATATGTACAATAGTCTGTACATGGTGGACTTGGCAATGTTGGTCTGCTACTACCTCCTGCTATACTATCTGGGTATGGGTAGTAGTTAGTTTCTGATGTGATTCGTTTTGAATCAATAATTAATTGAAGCACATTGAATTTAACCATTGGACTTACATTTTGAATGACCATTTCTCAAATTTGAGGACAATATAACAGAAATAAGGAATAATAAAATGATATTCTATGTGGTGTTAGTTCATTCGTACTTTAATGGTCAATTTAAACTCACTCGGAAGCAATCCAAGATGTGCATGAATATGCCTCTGTAATTAATCAAGACTCATGATGTTAGTCACATAAAATGTACATGCAACCTCTAAATTATAACTTTCTTCTGTTTGTGTGCGTACTAGTTAACCTCCGTATTTAATGTTGATAAATACCTTAGCTATTTTCCTGGTGCAGAAAAAAAAGGTTCTTTAACATTGTTTTCAAATTACAGTCCATAATATTCATGTAATCGAAAAAAAAAACTTACGATATTAATCAGCTTCACAGGCTGAATACAATGGTGGTACAGATCTGTTCCAAACTTGACTTTGTCAAGAGGAAAAAGGAGATGAAAAATTTCGTTGGTTCAGCCAAAAATGAAACAAAAGAAGACCTTAGCTGCTGGGTTTTGAAATGCGAAGCTCCAAATCAAAATCTCTCTACTGAGTTGGTTTAAAAAATATATATAATTATGGATCAAAATTATTGATAACTATCCAATTAAAACTTGATGAAATGTGGCAAAATCTCTTTTGGACTGAATTAAAAAAATTATGAATCGAACTCATTGAATCCAATCCACTTTTGACTTAGATAAAATGTGGTACATTTATTACAAATTTCAATTGTTAAAAAAAAAATAACATGGATTGAAAACAATGCCTCTGATTCATAGATAGATTGCGCTTGCTTTCTTCGATCTCACTATATATATTTGTTGAAAACGAAATACTTTTTTGTTTTTGTACATTTATAATTTATAATTTCTATTCATAAAAAATTCTATAAAAAAAGGACTGCTGTAGAGTTGTCATACAGTTTTACCAATTCTACATCTTTATTTATAATTTCATGTTTTACAGTTTTACCAATTCTACATCTTTATTTTTAATCCGGTCAAAAGCTAGTTTGTAAGCAATTTAGTACAATTGCTTTAAAAATTCTTTCAAAACAGTCAATCTAGGACAAATGTCACATAGCACGTAGTTTATTTTATTAGAAGGCCCTTCCTTTTTGGGAGAACCCATTTTTACAGCGCTATAATCTGTGCGTACAGCGTTTGAGAGGAGGGAGAGAGAAACACAAAATGCCTCTGTAGCACTGTACGCATAGAATATCACGCTGTAAAAATGGACACGCCTTTTTGGTGATATTCACTTTAATGTGCGCGTTGGTGAGTACATATTTTGGGTACGTTTGGATGCACTATAGAATAGTTAGAATAGCTACTGTTTAGAATAATAAATAAGAATAGCTACTGTTTAAGAACAATGCTATTCAGAACAGTGAAAATGTTGTTTGGATTGCATATTTGGAATAGGGTTTGGAGGGAATAGCCACTGTTTAATAATTTATGTGTAAGATTAAATATAATACAATATAATATTAATTCAAATATTAAATGTAATATAATATTATTTTAAATATTAGATTAGTGTTAAATATAATATAATATTAGTTTAAATATAATATAATATTAGTTTAAATATTAAATATAATATAATATTATTTTAACAATTAGATTAGTATTAAATAAAATATTAGATTAAATGCAATATAATATTATTTTAAATATTAGATTAGTATTAAATAAAATATTAGATTAATGTAATATAATATTAGTTTAAATATTGAATGTAATATAATATTATTTTAAATATTAGATTAGTATTAAATAAAATATTAGATTAATGTAATATAATATTAGTTTAAATATTGAATGTAATATAATATTATTTTAAATATTAGATTAGTATTAATAAAATACTAGATTAAATATAATATAATATTAATGTAATATAATATTAATTTAAAAATTAGATTAGTATTAAATAAAATATTAGATTAAATATAATATAATATTAGTTTAAATATTAAATGTAATATAAAATTATTTTAAATATTAAATGTAATATAATATTAGTTGAAATATTAATGTAATATAATATTAATTTAAAAATTAGATTAGTATTAAATAAAATATTATATTAAATGTAATATAATATTATTTTAAATATTAGATTAGTATTGAATAAAATATTAGTTTAAATATAATACAATATAATATTTATTTAAATATTAAAATATAATATAATATTATTTTATATATTATATTAGTATTAAATAAAATATTATATTAAATATAATATTAATTTACTTATTAAATGTAATATAATATTAGTTTAAATATTGGATTAGTATTAATATTGAAATCAACAAATGCTATTCCATGTTTTTGTAAGAATAGCGAATAGCAATGCTATTCTAAAAACAGTAGCTATTCCGAATAGCTTTAAAAGTCGTTTCGATGCACCTTGTTCCGAATAGCAATGCTATTCTTTGAACAGTAGCTATTCTTGTGCATCCAAACATACCCTTAAAAGATTATCGGATTTACTTCTAACTATGAATCTAAACCATTGAAATTCATGTACTTCGTGAGTGTTGTATGTATATGAAAAATCTTAATTTTTCGAATTCATTTAGCACATGGTCAAGCGGTTAAAATAATAAATATTTTATAAGTTATTTTTTAAATTGTTTTATGTATTCGTTTTTATCATTTTTTGACTGCTTGATCATGTACTAAATGAATTGGAAACTTTAAAAAATTTGTATGTACATGCATCACTCACGAAATACATGGATTTCAATGGTTTGAATTCATAGTTTGAAGTAAATCCGATAGTCTTTTAAAAATATGCTCACCAACCCTTCTTAGTGAGCACATCACACTCTATTTTTGGCTCTTCTAATTTTGTTCTCTTTAATAAAATAAATTGAATGTCGGACAATATTTAAGAAAGTTTTGAAGTTGGTTTTCGCTTTTAATATAATAATAATAAAAAAAACTGAGTAATTAACCAAAAGTGGACCATCCAGTAAGCTGATTTGTTGAATTGAATTTACCAAATTTGCACTGTGGGAACCTTAAAAAAAAGGCCATCTGGTAACAAGTATGCTACTTTTTTTTTTATCTCAAACTTTGAATCTTAAAAAATGGAAAGAATCATCAAAGGCATTTTGCTTCTAATACAACAATTCAGTTGTCCCTACCATATACACAAAAAATACAAGAAAATGACCTATTTGTTCTCATGTTATTATGTTTAACATAGTACACTAAATGTAATTATCTTTTTATATTCATAAAAATAGGCACAATATATATAGTAAAAAATTCAAGCTACGTTTCTATAAATAGCAAATTAAAGCTCATACATGCCACTGTCAAGGGTTTCAAAAACAAACAAAAAGTTCATACACGCAAAAATGTACACAAAAGTTTGGTTATCTACAATACTTGAAATTAAACTCCCTTGTTAAAAGTTTGTAAACCCCTTGTTTGCAACACATACATAAGTATACACAGTATGTTTTCAAATGAACATTTCTTTTACTGTAACGAAATAACTTATAGATAAAAATGAAGAACTTTTTCGGTTACTGTACTGAATTAAATCCTTCACCTCAAAAAGTGTATTTTTTTTTTTTTTTTGTACTTCTCTTTATTGGGAAGCGAAGAGAGTGTGTGAATCACCGTAACATATGATCTCATCTCCATTTTGACCGACAAACTTTTAACGTAGAATGCAATTATTAACACAAACTCGCCCCTCCATTTTCTAACTGGACATCTCCGCATCTTCATATCAGCATTCAGCAACTTTTGAAATTGGGTGGTATTAAAAATGGATATCTCCATTTAATTAATACTGTAGGGAAAAATGAGGATTCCAATGCCGAGCGTTCCTGCCTTTCGACCTTCCACTATTGTCCATTATTGTGCTCTGCGTACAATGCTATTTACTGTGCGGAGCTCAGAGCGGATCAGACACAGTCACACAGGGGGTGCGTATACTCTGAGATATCTCTTTTTTTTTGCATGACCGACGTGTCCGGCGCCTATTCGGGGCACAGTAGGGGGCAGTATTATTGGGGTTTTGAAATTCGTGCAGAACGTATTTGAACGATTAAGATGTTCCAAAAAAAAGAGATATCTCAGAAGTAGGGGGCAGTATTATTGGGGTTTTGAGGTTCGTGCAGAACGTATTTGAACGATTAAGTTTGAGATATCTCAGAAGATGTGAATTCGTAACACAGTTGGCTTATTTCGAGCGATTTAAAATCTCCAGGGTGTCTGATTTGAAGTTGCTACTTACTGCATCTGTGTATAAAACCCGCCTTACGAACTGATATAGAGATATGATAATATTTGAAATGGGAATCGACTCTGGTGGGTTAGTAAATGCGAGACAGAGAGGTAAAGCAGATCATGATCAAACTGGACACTGAGCAGTAAATATTAATAACTATTCGGCTTGGGTAGTTGGGTTCCCATTTACACTGGGTGAATTTCAATAAATTAATACCGACCGTTTCCCGCTTTATCTGTCTTTATATTTCCTTTTTTTGTCTTCTCATCTCTACCTCTCTCTCGGTCACTCCCAACCCCCATAGAACCGCTCTAAAACCACACCAAAACTTTGCATTTCTCTTCGAAAAACTACAAATAGAAAAAACAAACATTGTCTCATCACCTTCATCTCTCTCATAACCGATCAATATAACTTTGCTCTCTTTTCAGTTCCGACTAAGCCAACTCAAAATTCTAAAATTCTGATGTCAACTCCTAGCTCCTCTCAGCTTATGCTTGAAGCAGCTCCATCTCTAGGTAACAAATGGCTTTCTTCCAGCTCTTAGCATTTTTCTTTTCAAATCTTTTTTTCAAAGTCACAAATTTTTTTTCAAGTCGGAAGAAGTTTCTCTGCTAATTTTTTTATTTATTTTGCAGGTCCTACACAACAATTTCAAGATTAAAAAAATTCGTAATGATTTTGGAGCATTGACAATTATAAAGGTAATATTATTTTTTCATAATATTGTACTTTAAATAATTATATTTACTTGTGTTTGCAAAATATTAATTATACCAGGAGTAAATTACACCATAGTTTTTCAAGTATTCATAATTTCTTTTTGGTTCTCAAAAAGTTTCAAAAGTACCATATTGATCCATAAAATTTCATTTTCTGCCAGATCGGTCCTATTGCTATTACCAATTAACAAATTAGAAAATCCACATGGGCATCCATTAGGGGTGTAAACGGATACAGATGATTCACAAAGTGCCTGCTTGTTTACCCAAAAAGTCCTCAAAATGATTATTATGGAACAGAATTAATGGTTTTAATTGTAAAACTAGTACATTCCACATTATCCATTAATAACTGAATATCTAATACTCCATGCAATAATTTACCATAGATATTAATATCATCATAATAATACCATATTATTTGGCAGAAATGAATGATATTAAGAAAGCAAATCAAGCACTTTCTGATAAACGGTATCATGTGCCATATAAACCAAAACTGTCAGTTGAGCAAGAGAGGATTGCTGAAGAAATAGCTAATGCCACTGAACCAAGTAGCAAGTTGTTTCTGAAGATGTTGTCTTCAAGTGATCTACAGGATAGTCTTGTATGGTCTCTATTTACTGCAGCGCCGTTAGTTTTGTATGGATCAACTTCAGCATTATTTGGTCTGGTTATTTTGGGTTTGGCTCATGTGATGTCTTGAGTTGTTTGGGTTATTTTTCTTGTTCCAGAAGTTTGAATCTCTGCTTTTCTCGGACTCTGGTTGTTCAAGTGTTAGGTCATATCTGTCTATCCAGTAGGGATCTAGCTAGTGTTGTCTAAATTATTTTGACAAAATTATTCATGTTGACAAAATTATTTTGGAGGACAACATCTCCTCCAAGCATGTCAGTGTATCATGTCTGTCAGTTCGGGTAATTAAAGACCACTGTTTAGTTGTTTCTTTGGTTTGGTGGTGTTCAGGTTAATATAAATTGATGATTCTATTGGGTTTTCAGGTTAAGTAGACTTTTCTTTCTTTTTTTGTGTGATATGGTGGATTCTTGAGTTTAAGGTTAATTTTATATGACCGACTTTGAATTAAACTTGCAATCAACATTCAGAAACCTGATCTGGTGGTCAGGATACATGAATTCAACATGTAACAGAGGAAATTTTTATTTTATCATGCAACCTTTTAGTAAAACGTATATCATTTTCTTCTCTATACATGCAGATAATTTCTAGTCCTTTCGCTAGACAAAATATTGGAAAAAGAATATTATAGTGAACGTATGCCTCGGATAGGCAGTGGTTGGAGAAAATTTGCACTTGCAAACAATATAAAAGAAGGAAACCTATGCCTGTTTGAGGTGAAAAGGTCACACGGTACAAAATTTGCGATTGTTGTCCATGTTCCACGTAGAGCAAATTAGTGCCAGGTTGAACATGAACTTTACCTTTGCTTCAATCAAAGCAAAAAATTATGCTAGAGTTTGGGCTTTAGATAATTGCTTGGGTAATATGTATTTTGAGCTCCAGGTAAATTATTTTGTGTGATGAGGAGAAGAAAACACTTCCAATGTTAATTATGTCTGTATGTTCAATAGTTATACTCTCTTATGTGACATTACTCAACAATATGTAACAGGTGTAGTGGGACTTAGTTAGAGACGCTAAATTACTATGATCTAATATATTTACATTACTTAACAATATGTAACAGGTGTAGTGGGACTTAGTTAGAGACGTTAAATTACTATGATCTAATCTATTTACATAATATTATTACTGGTACTTGGCATGTCTGTTTGTTGGAATGTGGTTTGTGTGGTATTATCATCTTTTTGTTTTGTTTTCTGAAGGTTAAATATCGAGGCAATTTTGTCTTAGATTATATTGAAATAGTTTGTGATGGTTTGCCTCCAAAACAAAACTTGCTACTTAATAATATTATCATTCTTTTTTAATTCTGACAAGTATAACAGGGATTAAGGGCTGCGTAAACTTAGAGAGCTTGATTGCTTTAACCCTAACCTATCAATGCAAATAAAAACCAAGGGGAGAATAAAATCTGAGGCAAGTTCTTATTTGTCAGAACTTACCAAATTATTGAGATGCTGTTTTGGAGAGCGGTGGACAATGTAAACACATTAAAGATTAATAGAGTAGTTGAGACTCGATTGAAATTCAAAATAATGAAGGGATTGACAAATGTGTCTTTTACACACTCTCAACAATTGGTACGCTCCCTTGCTGCAAGCCAATCCCGTACACAGACTCTCAGGAGCAAGCTTGAAATATGCAGCGGCTGAAGGCAAGGAAGAATTATATAGACAAGCTATTTTGTCTTGACAATTATGTATAATCAATATATTTGGTGGTTCAGTTTTATTTCAATAAATTTGGTATTCTTTCATACAGATATATTGAATCAATCTTTTTTATTCACAATAATTTAAAGCAAAATGTTTTCACGATATATTGAATCAAATTTGACTTTCTGTTTCTCCAAGTCAAGGATATACAAGTACTCAAAATGAGTAGTTTTACAGAACTTCTCTATCTTTGCTGCAGTAAAAAACCAAAAAACCTCATGGGCATCACACAATGTTGGTTAATCCTGCACACAAATACAGCAGGAGGAAACCTAAAATTAATGTTGCTTTACATGAAGCAGAACCCTGCCTTGGATAGAGGTCAATTGACCATACTTGATTTGGAAAACTGAATAATATTGATGAGAATTGTATCCAAACAAAAGAATCATTAGATGTCTCCAAATTGGTTGCATATATAGGAAAAACCTTCATCCAGAGACGGCAAGCGTGAATGCATCTGTTTAGGACTAATGCTCCCTCCACGGTTAATTTTTAGTGCGTTGAATGCTCTTTGTATCTCCACTGTAATGGAGCTATCCACACTTCCAGAGGAAATCCTCTTGTGCGACTTCTGCAAGTGGAGTTTCAGGGAACTACTGCTAAGCCCCGCATTTTTGCCACAAATGGGGCAAACCCGGATCATCGGCTTCTTCTGCTGCCACTCCATCGAGACCTTCCCATAGAGGCGTTTGTCGAGGGATACTAAAATCTTGCCAAAGCCATCATTTGGGTGGGCCCTCCGGTGTACCTTCTTTAGTTTTGCCCATGCTTCCAAAAGTGTTTGTTTCCTACATTAAAAAAATACAGGAACAAAGAAAAATAAACATAGATAAGCCAATGTTGTAATTATGCGTGATTTTATTGATAGAAAGAAGTCGACAATTTTTTTTTCTCTATGTTGAGCAAATTCCACATGTCAAATAAATTATTCCACATTATCAAAAAGTTCGATGAAGGGACAACCAAAGTTTTTTTTTTAAAAGTCAAGGGACTAATTAAGTTTTATTTTTTTCTTTTAGTTCAAGGACCAATTTGGTTATTTTAGACAATTTTGAGAATCAAAATATGAATTTTCTCGTTAGGAAATAGAGAAAACAAAGATGATTTGTTAGTGGTAACGTGACAGTTCGAGATACTGGCAGTTCAGGTTTGTCATATTTCATACTGAATGACCAATAAGAAGCCAAAAGAAAAAAGAAAGAAAAAACAATTGCAGAATCATTAATAGATCAAATCGGGACTTATCAAATGGAAGGTGATAATGGTACAACTGGAAGAACTGATATAAGTAAAAAGTAGTGATGTTAAGAGGCTCACTTGTATACCATAAGGTATGCAAGCACAATCGTAGCACTTCTGCTCCTCCCTTCAAAACAATGCACCAAAACTTTTCCACCATTGTAATGGACATTGTCTATGAAGTCACATGCTTCATCAAATAAATCACTTATATTTTCATCATCATTATCTATTACCTGCAATATAGTTACAAAGCAAGTGTACACGATAGGTGTTAGAAAATAAGAATTATGAGGTCCATGCATAGTATAAACCTGAAAGTCCAAAATTACAAATTCAACAGTTAGATTCAGTCATATAAAATTACTATGTTGCATATCCCAAGATCATATATTTAGTGGAGTGGAAACATATTTCCTATGTTGAAACATCAGATCTCTTAGATTTGAAGTGTAATCCCTACAAATGCTCCTGATATAATTTACCCCCACAAGACCAAAGAAAGATCACACCAGTAACTTGACCATATGGTACCAGCCCAGGTACACTAGGCCCTGCAAGTATTGGAGTGCCAACTTTGAAGGCAAAAGAAAGTATTTGGAAAGTTGAAGGGATACTCACAGAGAAGTTCTTATAGCTGAAGAGAGAAGGGTTTTGGAACTCAGCTTGACCTATCTCATTTGAGCATAGACACAACACATGTGTAATGCCAATTTGTTTTAGTGTATACATAGACTTGGCTGCAAGAGCCCCACCTATGTATAGAAAATCTGTTACTTGAGATGGTCTCTCTGTGTTAGCAGCCTCAGAGATTAGGGTTATTCTCTCCAATATGTGCTCTAGCCTTACCTGAATTTGCAATTAGAGGTCAAACTGGTTTATATCGATCTCATTAGAGACAAAAATGGTAGAATATTGATCAGTTGAGACAAAATGTGTTTTTGGGACTTAAACAAAGAAAATTTGGTCAGGTTGGATGGTGACAAAATTTAGTTGGCTTGGTATTATAAGACCCTACTTGGCTCTATTTATACACAAATTGAATATATTACAAGCACATGCAACTTAAATCAGATTAAAATAAGGACCAACCATTCAAGTTAAATCATAAAAAAATTTAGAAAAAAACAAAAAATGAAACTACAGCCCCATTTAGGCACATATGGGTTTTACACTGGCTCAAAGCTTAAGGATAAAAGTTGGGAGTAAATATTGCCTAATTAACCTAACAGTGGTTCAGAGGAAGTTACTATGATAAATTTTGTCCCTCTCCTAGCAACTTTGGGATTCCCATCCCCTCCATAATGTTCTAACAAATACCATTTTGAGGACTGTAAAAATTTCCCTCTTTCAATATACATCCCATTTTTCCTTCTATCTTTTTTTTTGTGTCGAAAACAGTGTGTTTTTTACATTCACAACTTTTAGCAATTTGGAGTCTAGAGCTATTTCAATTTCTTCAGATATTTTGTACCTTCTTTATTATTTATAATTGGAGTTGAAAAATGACCATCTTCCGGTTGAAACAAATGGTAAAAGTATACAAAATTTGTAAAGAAAGGGGAAGGATTAAATGAATATTCAAGATTCTGAAGATTTAAGCCAATTGGCAATTAGGATTTTCCGGATGATTAACATCTGTTTCTTTTAAATATAGTGGTCTCAAAGGGCCACCACTTCCATTAAGGAAACAAGTTTATTGGAATTGAAGGCCCATCGCTATCAGTGCTAAGCTTGCAGTTCGTTGGATATTTTATATTACCTATTTTAAGTTATCGAGGATAAAAGATGAGGTTATCCATGAAAATGAAAAAAAAAATGATCGCACTCATTACTAATCCCAGGCCAACAGGGAATTTTGTAAATTATCTTACAGTGTAAGGTATGTCGTCTCACTTTGTTCAGAAAAGGGTAATTCATAACATGCCAATCCTTTCCAGCAGATTACCTTTAATTCGTAAGCATCGATGGCACTGGCACTCTCAGTACACTCAAAAAACCCAGTATTGAAATCATTATCCTGACACAGCTTCACCACATCATTTCTAAGCATCTCATACCATTGTTCCATCTCCTTGTTCAACTCTGCATCCACCTATTTATGGACAAGCAAGTATAAAAATGAAATTATTATAAAAACTTTAAAAGAAAAGTTTTACATCCCAAAACCTGCTGGATTATCCTCAAACCCAAAGTTCACCAACCAGTCCTCACACACTCGGAACAATTCCATAATCCAATCAAGCACAGTTAAATCTGATCATACCCATCCCAACCCAAACAATTGCAAGCCAAAACTGGAGAGCCATACCTGATAGACTAAAACCAAACCAGAACCTGAATGCTGAAACAGGCTACCAAACAAAATTACATAACACTTGATCCAAAAGTAAGAACAAATTGCATTCCAAATTAAACTTTGTTTCTCTTGACTCAAATTGACCCGAGTCTAAAACCTGACAAAACCAAAGCCCAAACTAGAACCAATCTAAACAATGGTGACTTGACATGCCACTGAAACTGAAAATAATGAAATCCAACTGAAGGGAGCCTTAAATGACCCTGGATCTGAAACTAGTTTTGATGTAGCCTATTTGTTTGCCACCTGTAGTTAGCACCATTAAAGAACCAGTAACAGAAGACCATTACAGTGCTGGGAGGAAGATCCTTTTAGTGGAACCAGAAACTTAAGCAATTGTTAAAAGAAATGAAAAAAATCCAAATGAAAAGAAAGTGATAACTTATGAAGGATGTATCAACCTTGGCGTATTTGTTGAAATCACGAATTCTAATCGTGAGCCGAAGATTACTATTGCATCGAGTATATTCTCCATTTCCCTTAAACCCCCTTCCACTCCCACTCTCTCTACACATAGGGGAGTTCAACATATCAAAATTTTCCCTAGATCCAGATCGTGAAAACCGCCTCAAATTACCTTTGCTTTCAAAAGAACCATCATTCACTTCAGTCGCATCATTTCTTGGTGAATCCAATGACTCGTCCCTATCTGACTCGCCAGCATTTCCTTTATTCATGATTGAAATGAAATTACGAAAAAGCCCATCCAACTTTTGGCATAATGTCAAGAGGAAAATGTGAAATCCTTCAAGGTCCCTTACTGCACCTTTGAACCCACCTCGAAAAGCATTAACCACCGTCACCATGTCAGCCTCAGAAAGGATTTGGTTACTGGGTTCAGACAGTGTTACTGGGTCAGATTGTTCCTCGGGACCTGGGAACCCTAACTTCCCAAGTGACAAATCATACAAGAGATTAGATGAAAATTTAAAATCATTCAAAATTAACTCAACCAACTTGGGGTAGCTCTCTTGATCTTTGATCCTCTTACCTACTGGAGGCCTACGTGGGACACCAGAATCAATGGCAACAACATCAAATTCATGAAGTTTACTTTTACCACACTCCTCTGACTCTCTCGTTACCATTTTAAACCTACTAGTCTCGCAATCATCAGAAACCATCCTTCCATCTACTGAGGTAGCCCTTCTCTCCAAGGTGTTAATAGTTGGCTTGGTATCAGGTTTGGACCTTTTAGTGTAGGACACATCCAACAAATCCATGTTTGCTGAGGTGGCAGCATCTGATATAATGAGATTGGCATAGTTGCCACGCCATCCAAGATGCCGACACCTGAGACGATCTTCATTTCTTAGTACAAGGTCTAGCATTAAGACCTTTCCTAGGGCATTTGCAGTAATGTCAGCTGATTCTCTTGAGTTGAATGGTGCCGGGTCTTCTACTAGTGGTAACCCGTGTATGTAACTGTAAAAGTTTACTATCAGCATTAATAATTAAGAAGTAGGATTTTAAAGGAAAAAAAAACAAGAAATGGAAAAAAAAATGCTTTTGCCTAGCTGGTGCCGAATAATGGTATGACACCTTACTGGTGCTAATTTGTGTGGGCCTGTGGGATGTATTTGGGATTGCTTTGTTCATATGAATCATTCTAGTTGTTGGAAATTATTTGCATCTGGTATAACACTAACGCCAATTATCAATTGTGCACATCAAGTATTGGCCAGGCTGGTGTGACACGCACACCCATGGCACATGCAGAAACACATACTGCGAGAGAGAGGGAGGGATGGATGAGGCACAGCATAGTATACTAAATCAATGTATTCTTTGGATAATGTCATTTGGTGTACAATTTAACTTTTTTAATATAATGCAGTAGCCACTGGCAAATTTTGAAAAAGAATTTCAAAAAGAAGAGAGAGAGAGAGAGAGAGTTTCTTATATTTAATGCAGCACTTGATGACCACTGTCAAGTTTTCAAAGAGAGAGAGAGAGAGAGAGAGGCCTTGGCAGCCGCTGCCGAGATTTTCAAAAAAGAGAGAGAGAGATAGAAAGGAGGAGGCTTATACTTCATGAGAAAAAGACAGCGGCTAAGCTCCAGAGCTTCCAACAATTCCGTACACGCCACCTCACCAACATCATCACGAGCTGCAAGTGCCAGAAGACGGGCATTTTCAGCTGCATCCTTAATAAGCAGCCATTCGCAAGTTGAGTTGTGAACAACTCTAGCCTAAGATAATGTGAAAGAGACAAGTTAATATGGTGCTATTTTATACTGATGCAACCAGTGTTCGTTTGTTTCTGATCCCAAAAGAAAAGGCAAAAGATTTCTGCTAAATATCATAGGTTTTTAAATTGCATTTAGTAGAAAATCATAATTTACCCTCTAAAACTCAAATATTCTTTGGCAAGGAGAACAATTACACAGATCATCAGAGAGATTTTTCCATAACCCTCCCTGCTTGTGTTGCTTAAAAACAATACATTGAAGGAAACAATTAACAATACCTTACTAGGCTATACTTTTCTCAATGAAAGTACCTTGCAAAGCTGTAAAGGAATTTGATGTTTTGAAAGTTGTATGTATCAAATATGTCCTCAGTTCTTTTACAGCCATGTGGTATTCACATAAAATGCCCCTCACATATTGGCACCAAGTAATTTCATAACATGACATGATGTTCCAGTTTTCACGGGGATGAAACAAAACTTGTTAGAATTTCATCATGTTTGCAATTAAGAGATAAAAGTTAGAAACATGAGAATGTGAATATTGAATAGTAATAAAATACATACTTGAGGTGTTCTGACACCTAGCCATCTCGCAAATTCATATCCTAATCTTTCTGATTGTGTTGCCATCCGGGAAGAGGCAATTTTGATTACAACTGCACCCTCTTTTGTGATATTTTCACTTTTCGAGGTGTCAAATATAGCAATGAAAACAACCCCACCAGAATTCACTGTGACCTGAAGTATGCAAAGTGCAAGGCATTCATCAAGGTCTTCGTACATAGTTGAATTTACATCTTCGTAAAATGAAAAGTTTATGCAACTACAAAATGTAGTGGATTTACAAATTTCCAAAATATGGTAATAGCCTTAAATCTAATTCAATTTCAAATATTATCATATGATAAATTATCATGCGATGAACACGAGATAAAAAGGGTACATATATATGCAGCTCATTTGGCTAGTGGAAAAGCAACAATATTTTCTATTTTCTTCATTACGTTCTAAATAAAAAATTCATGTTAAGTTTGTTGGTGTTTATTTTAGGTTGAATATAGCTCATACCGGGTGACATTTAAACTTGTCTGTTAAGCAGCTAAAGTTATCACATCATGGCATAGTTGTATAAGTTTCTACAAACTAAAGAAATATTTGTGATTGTAAAGATGCTCTTTTGGCAAAGAAATGAGATGAACTATCACCGAGATTTGCAGACCACTAAATCAACCCTCAAAAGGAGAAGTCAGTAAAGTAGTGGAAAATTGAACATCTCTTTGTCACTAGGAATGATTACAGTGAAGAATTAAAATTTTCTTTAAGATTTCTGAAAGGGTTCAAGAATAAGGAGGTACTTTGAGATTTTCATGAAATGGTTTAAGAATAAGGAGGTACTTTCATTATGGAAGAAAAATGATGATGATCAGATTTCTCCACTTCCATATCAGTACACTATCATTAGCATATTATATCTGTTTTGTTCTTCTTTTTCGTTCTCATACCTCTAGAGCTTTGTTAGATTCATCCTCAGATTGATCGGCATTGCTAGTCGTATGTTTTATATGGTGTAGTGACAATAAAGAGCTCCAATCAAAGTTTTGTGATTCTATATCCAACATAGATGCCTTTCCCAGCCTGTCCCATAAGCTTATTTCTTGATTCTCGCAAGGTTGTGCAGCTACTGAATTGCTACTTCCACCTTCTATGGATTCCTGTACCCCTACACTGCAAAAATTACCTGAAGTATATCAAATTTCTTAAATGCCTACTATTTCAGCTTTGACTAATGTCGGTACAGTATAACCAGGTCATTGGTTTCAGAAATCTACTATAATTCTACCAGTACCGCACATGTCAACTTAACATCATCATACCTCAGAGTCTCCAGGACAAGCTAATCTCTTGATCTGACTCATCGGAATCTTGAATGACTGTTTACCTTGTTACATTAAGTTCCTTCACTTCTCTCACCTCTCATTTCAATTAACTTAATAAAATATTATAGAGAAATTTAGATATATGCCCATCATAACATTGTAAATTTGATATTTCACCGTCAAAATTTAAAAATTAGTTATTTCCACATCTAAACTCACATATTTTATTAATATACCCATTTCTTATTTTAATCATTTAAAATTATAGTTAAATATTAATTAAAATATAAAATGACAGTTTTACCCTTCATGTGCCCTTCTCCTCTTCCCGTGCACCTCCCTTCTTACCCAGTTCATCCTTACCTTCAATAGTCCGATCTTATAATACATATACTTTAGGCATGACTAGATAATTAAGTAGACACTGCATTTCATGGGGAAATGAATTAACATGCATAGTTTTCCAAGACGCTTTTTCTTAAATCAAATTAAATTAACCACCACACGTTCCTTTCATTTCAAAAGGGCGTGCAAGGTGAAAACATTTTCTTTTTCAGAGAGAACAAGTAGACAACTGCTCTCTTTAACAGCATACTCTTACCAAACAATAACAGAAGAGCAAGCGTCATAAAGTTTGGATTAACAGAATCAGGGTCGTGTTTCTGTGACAAGAAATTTGAACTACAAAGAAATTGCCAACTCAGGAGTCAGGATGAAAGAAAGTAAATAGACAATGTGCTCATTTAACCAAAGAAAGAAAAGCAAGGCATCATAGCAAAAAAAAAAAAAAAAAACGGAATAAGTCAGAAAATTAATCTGTAACAAATAGGCAGAAGGTGGGAATTGGTGGGGCAAGTGATGTCAAAATAAAAGAAAGCATTGACAATTTAACATATCAAAATGATGGTAGACTAAATTAATATGACACATCCAACAATAATACTTCCCAACAAGATTATATTAAGAGAAAAAAAATGTAAGTAATAGACTCACAAAAGATCACAAACAATAAATAAGAACAGTAATTGTCACCTAAAGTAAAAATTGTGCATCTGGACATTAATTAAACTAAGCAAATGGAACAGTCTCATCACTACTAGAGGAGCAGGATGAAGCAGGAGAGTATAATTTAAAAGAGAAGAAGAAATTAGGACTTCAATTGTATACTCTAAGTTTCAAATATGAAAGGGGATGCTAAAACTTCCCTTCCAAAGAGAGAATAAAGTGGAGGAGACAAAGAGAGGCAGTAAAGGAATCTCAAGGAGGAGAGAAGATACATCTGGATGGGAGAGAGCACGAACAGGGTTCACATGAGAATGTAGAGAAAGAAACAACTATCAGTAAGTCTTCAAATGCTGAGTTAACTCGAAAGGAAGAAGATAAAAAATAAAGGTTGGAGAAAATGAAGTGCTTATGCAAGGTCTGGTACAAGTGGTACCAGTGGTACCAGATAAAGGTTTTGAAGAGAAAAACAACAACAATCCTGAGAAGAGAGAGGGGTTAGGGTCAGAATTTTGAACTAGGGGTAAAAATGTCATTTTTATTGTTTATTAATATTATTTTTTATTTTTTAAGTGATTAAATTAACAAATGGGTATATTAATAATACAAGTCAATTTTTAGATGGAGAAATAACTAATTTAAAATTATTTTGATGGGGAAATATCTAATTGATGAAGTTATGATGGGCATATATCTAAATTTCTTCATATTAGAATATTTTCTTTATCAGTTCCTCTAATTTTCTATGAAACACTTTTTTCATACTTTTCCATTTTAATTTTGGCTCATTAACAAAAGTTTTGTTACAATCGTAGAAAGGTGTAACAGAGAATTGACCTAAATTGAGAGGAGGAAATGGAGGCGTGTATGTGCACGGAAGGATGGTCATGCTTCTTTAATGGATAGGGAAAGGAAGCCTCGTTTCTTTTTCGCACGAGTGCAACCCATTCGTCAAAATCAGACCGTTTCTCAGCATTACCTGGCCTTCCAAACTGTAAGAATCCGGCATTTATGAGATGATTGTTAAATTGAAGACAAATGAAGATAAACGGCGAGAGAAAATGGGAGCAATGTAATGTACTTACAGTTGAAGAAGACATTATTGATCCTTAATTTGTGTCTTGCTCCGTCTTGATTCAGGCCGGGAGAGATAAACTGAATTATCCTATTAATTTGACGAGCGTTATCAATTGCAATTGACTGGCATTACATGATTCTTTCGCTTTTTGACTGCCGAGCATTTCAGTTTGTGTTTGCGCAATATAAGCTCCAACGGGAGAGAGAGAAGAGGATACAATTGCAGGAGAAAGTGGAGGGAGAGGAGCTTTTTGAGAGAGAAGGGTTGTAGAGAGAAGAAAGGGTGTCTCCTCTTTTGAAGACAGGAGAGGAAAAAAATGCGAACAGTGGAAAGAGGCGAACAATGGACTAATGGAGAGAGAGATTGAGAGAAAAATACTTTAAAGTCCAAGTCTGCATTTCTTTTCTGAAAAAATGGGACTGTCACGAAGAAGACTATACAAATTAAGGGAGAATTTCACGTATACCCCTCAAAAACTTCAAAATTACTTATTTTCCCCTCTAAATTTTAAAATTACATATTTTCCTCTCTAAATTTCAATAACTCACATATTTACCCATTTTATTGTCTTTCGTAATAAAACTCATTCTCAATTTATAAAATACCCATTTTACCTTTTATTAAAAATATAAAACACCTCATCGAACTCAAATTTGAATTTGAATGATTCCTCTACTGTTTGATATGCACGCATCGCAATAAGATTTGTGCGTATTCGCTTCAAAATTAGTGCTGACCTAGGATACACGGATCTTAAAGCAATTCAGACGGTAGAGGAACCTTTCTGATTCAAATTGAAGTGAGATGGATGTTTTATGCTTTTTAATTGAAGGGTAAAATGGATATTTTATGAATTTAAAATGTGTTTAATATAAAATACAATAAAATAGGTAAATGTGTGAGTTTTTGAAGTTTAAAGGAAAAAATATGTAATTTTAAAATTTAGAGGGAGCAATATGTAATTTTGAAGTTTTTAAGGGGTATACGTGAAATTCCCCCACAAATTAATGTCTCGTCCGCGTTCAGGCGTTATTAAGTAGTTGAATGGGATTATGGGAGAGGAGTTGTATCCTTGAGAAAAAGTGGTTTCCGATATGTATGCAACTATGAAGTATGTATCCAATTAATTATGGGTTTAAAAGGGCGCCGGCTAATTAATTATTTTGTTCCAGCTCTAGTCTCAAATTTTAATTAAGGGGTGATCATTCTTGGCATGAAGATTTAATTAGGAGGATTATGAAACCATATTTTATAGTTTAAGTCTTTGTTTTCTGAAATAATTTTATTTAATTTGAAAATTCGACCAATTGTTGTATATATGCCATATGAATGATGGAATGATATGTGTACTTTTTAATCATTCTGCATACATATATCTAATAACTTAAAACTTTTTTTAATATTCACATTAATTTTTGGAGTGGAGTTAAAATGCACCATTGGTTTTGTGCCCCAACTATATCCCATGTCTTTATCTTTGTTCTTGAAGTTCAAACAGTCGATCCGAACCGCTCAACATGATCTCCATATTAAAATGTGCATAGAGACCAAATTTTATATTTTTGGAAATTTTTTTATTATTTTTTTAGATAGTTACAGAATCACTGCTTCTGGATCATTCAAAAACAGTGATTTTGTACTTATCTAAATTTTTTTTTAAAAATATGAAATTTGATCTATAAACACATATTAATATGGATATCATGTTGAGCAGATCGAATCAACTGTTTGAACTTTGAGAACAAAGATAAAGACATGGGGTATGATTAGAGCACAAAACCTATGGTACATTTTAACCCCACTCTAATTTTTGTATGCCTGGACAATATATAATGTGCTAATTTGTTAATTTTCAAAGATCATTATATAAAGTATCAAGAGGTTAAATAATCAATGCATCAAAATTTACCAAACTTCCTTAATTATTTTAGTCCAAATAATTTCAAAACTTATATAATATTTATGTGGAATAATTCAAGCTGTTTGGGACAAAAAAATAAATCAAGACGGTCCAAAGCTCTGTAGTAATTCATAATAAAATAAATTTGATCCTTTCTATGAGTTAAAAGCTCTATACTAATTCACCAATCTTAATTAATTCCTCTCATTAGTACACATGAAATTATACATTTATATCCGCATGTCTAAGTAACAATAATGAGAGATAATTGAGTATAAATACTAACAGGAGGGGTTAAAATGCCTCATGTTTAATTACTCTAATCAGTTGTACTAATTAGAGGAATTAATTAAGATTGGTGAATTAGTATAGATATTTAATTACTCTAATAATTATTAATAATAATTTTTTTGCCAGCAAATAATTAAAATTTCCCCAATTATTTTTCTTAATTTATTGAGCTCTTTTTAAAATAGGAAAAGGATACACAAATTAAACTTACATTACATTATATTAATATTTTTATAGAATTTTAATAAATTGTTCTTTTTCTTCACGAAACTGTTTTAATTATTTTTCGATATTTATTTTTTTATCATTCTTTTTTTAAATATTTTTAATAAGGACAAGAGTTATTTTATTTTAATCGTATTAAAAAGCGCTATTAATAAAAAATATAGCAAAAAAATTCCACAATAGATACAACCGAACAATAATTTCTACACATTAATTCATATAGGTCATGTTTAGTTGTGAAGTAAGTGGTGGAGTAAATCCTCTATTTCACCTTTAAGGAGTCAAAAGAGAAATAAATTTGAAGGAGTAAGATAGAGTAACATTTGAGTTAAACCAGATTAAGTTACTCTACCTAAAGAGATGGAGTAACTTACTCCACCTGTGGACTCCACTGTTAAAGTAACATCATGTTATAATTTTATTTCTCTTCATTAGCTTCCATCAAACTCCAACTAAAAATGATTATTTTAATCTGCTTTAACTCGGAATAAGAAATTTAATCTGGAGTAACTTTACTCCATAACCAAACACGACCATAATCATTTTTGTGAGTATAGATTCCTGCAAATTATAAAACATTGATTTGTAGATTATTTTCGTATTCGTAAAATTTCATTCCACATATATAATCAATTTGATATTTATTTGAAGTGATCCCCCCTTTTCTTTTGATATCTATTATTATTATTTAATCAGTATATTGTTATACAAATTAAATGTAATGAATATCAACGGAAGTTATTTTGATCATCTCCTTTCTATATTATTAATTATCACATTGACTTCCCCTTTTTAAGCAAAAAGTTAACCCCCTCCACACGAATTCACATCCTCTGAGATATCTCATATTTTGCGTAATCTTTTGAAAAAAATATCAACCATTCAAATACATTCTGTACGAATCTCAAAGCTCAAATAATACTACACATCCAGTCTTGAATAGGCATCGGACACGTCATTCATGCAAAATATGAGATATCTCAGACGATACGCAGTCCCTCCACACACACTATCCACAGATGAATCTATGCGTATTACTAGAGGGACTAAGCCCCATAATTTTTTTATTTTAATTATGTTCAATAAAATTTATATTATTAAAACATTTTATATAGTCAAGCTTCTCTCATAAATTATTAAATATCTATTCTTTGCTAGGGCTGACAAAAAAGCTCGTTGCTCGTAGCACATTCAAGCTCAGTCTGAAAATGAACGACCTATGAGGTCTTGATATTTTTCGAATTTCCTAATTTATTATTATTTTTGAAAATGGTATCAATAAAAATTTTGGCTCAGTATAGCACTCCCCTTTCTAATCGTTTGTATTTTTTTTCCTGCTCAAAAACCAACCTCCAAAAAGTTTTTACAGTTTCAATCATTTTTTTATAACAAAAATGATGTTGTGTACCGTCGGATGGCTGCCTCCCTCTGAATGTTTAATTGTTAATTCATGTTAAATTAATAGTTAAAATTAAAATAAATTTCTTGAAAAAAATTGATAATTATAATTATAAGTCAGAATATCATAAATTACAAGTTATAGCATTATAAAGTATAAATTTAAGCATTATTTTTTATCAAATACCTAATTAGTTAATGGATTTAAATTCGATTAGCTATTTAAACCCGATTCGATATTTTTTTGCCCTCCCCACCTGACGAAAATCCTGGATCTGTCCCTGAAGAAAACCATCGTTTGAAAGGAAACAAAGACCTTGATAGACTGGTACAGAATTGGAGGTGACTAAAAAGATAGTTGTTACGAGCAATGTTGTAAAAATGGTTGTTTAATTAGGTTGATTAATCCTGATTAGTAGTTAGCAGTAATCAAATCGTCGCAGATTTTTCTAACTAATTGGCTGATTATTTTAGTTTATTATTTGATTATTTTCAATTTTTTCTAATTGATCGCTTAGCAGTACCATGTCTATTCGACGAACGGATTACGGATACCATCATTTACAACACCGGTTAGGAGCACATAGAAATGGATGAGTCCAGTCCGAACCTACTGTGGCACAGTTCTAGACATCAGCCGACTTTTTTTTTTTTTTTTGAGGAAAGACAGCAGCCGACTTCAAACGAGACTTATTTTTTTTGTTGGCAAACAGTACAGAGGCAGAATCAGGATTCAAGCACATGGAGGCAAACAATAACTTAAGTTTTTTTTTTCTTTTTTATTGAATCAGACATTATTTTTTTCTTTCCAATTAAGTATCTGTTCTTCTTTTCACTGCGCACACATGGAAGTCGAAGTGCGCACACATGGAAGTCGAAGTGTCCAAATAGAAATAACAACCCCAGTCCGTAATTTTGGTTTTCAAAACTTACGTTTAAATTACTTTGTTATATTGTTATTGGAGAGTTCGGATCTCCTAATTAACTAAGCCAATTTTTTTAGTTTACATCCGGACAGTCAAATTTGAATCAAGCCGTGCGCTTCATCTCAGACTGAATTGATCCGGATTCGAATTGAACAGTCCGAATTTAAACTAAAAATGAGTTACTTTAGAGAATCCGGACTCAAGAAGTGGTGGCCGGGTGGGACGCTAATATATATATAAATGAAACAAATAAGTAAAAATTTTATATACTTCATAATATTTCTTTAAAAAATTGAGGATGACTTAGCGACTCAGCATCAACTCTATATAATATGCTGCACTGCAGAAGTATCGATCATGAAGACATGAATGCATACGCTACCGTAAATAAAAAACCGAACATCCGATGAAGGCCTGCATTCCAGACACGCGGCAGTGTATAACAGGCCATAATTTTGAGCAAGGGACGCACCAAACGCAATAGATTTCTTCTTTCTGTTCAGACTACGTACCTACGAATTGCATGTGGGGCGTTGACTTCACGGCTGGCACGGATGTGGAAGTATACCAATGGTATAAAACCAACTCAGCGGAAAGAGTTGGCACAGCCTTGGATATAATTAGTTGGTTTCTTACCAAGCTTTAAAGTATATACATATGGAATATCGATTTCGTTACGAAAAAAGCTGTCTGCCACAGATATTTTGTTCTTATTAAAAAAAAAAAGGATCTAGCTTGTTATTGTTTGCTTTGTTTATTGATTGTTCAAAGTTGTTAAGATATTAAAGCAACCGGCTTATTTGATATTTTGGTATTTTCTAATCAAACAAATGTTTGGATCTCCAATCGAAATTAATATAGCTAGAAATAAAGCTGTAAATATTTAATTACAACATATTTCTTCTCCCCAATTTCTAGAAGCCGTTGAGTAGGTTTGGGACTAATCACCAGATGAAATGGCACGATTTTAACATTTTTTGCTTCCTCCTCTAGTCTCAAATGATTTGACCCTGTCAATTTTAGCTTAATCTTCTTTGAGATCCGTGCAAACATGAATGTGATCTTGAATCAGACATCCAAATTAAATCCCTCAAGTAATCGTCAGGTACGTACTTCACCATCAGATGCCACATATATTAATTAAAGGGGATGTCTATAGTACAGCACAATGATTTTGGCTATAGTACAGCAAACTTAAAATTAAATTGTAATCGTTCATTTTATCTTTCGAACGGCGTAGATTAAATCTTTAATTGAACTCTTCGTTTGACTCCATTGCACAGTTTGTACGCTGAAAAGGGTATAATAGTCTTTTTGTGCAAAAAAATATTTCCTTTCTTTTTTCTCTCGGTCTCATCCCATTCTTCCCCCGCCGCTGCAAAAGTGAAAAACAGTAAATGAAAAAAAAAAAAAAAGCTTCAAGCTACTTTAATAAAAAACAATCTCCAAATTTAAATGAAAAGCTCCTAGCTTTACCCGTCACTTCTCAGTCTTGTAAAAAACAGAAACAAGTGGGATCCCTTGTAATTTTCTATTTCTTCATCTGATAGCCTGATACTCATACCAGTAAGCACAAACTGAGCTGTTCCTTTGCGCCAGAAGCCTAGTTTCCAACCAGCAATTGATAGTCCCTTGTTGGAAGTGTAGGCATGTCCTTGTTAGAATTCAACGTACTGGCACTGCTTTTTTCTATTCGATCTCTCTCAAAGTCCTTCCTCTCTGTCTCAAATACAACTGGAGAAGAAATGACTTCATCTTGTTCTTGGAGGGGTGAAAGAGGGAAAATATAGCTTTCTATGGGGAAAAAACAATGGTTGAAGCAGAGAAAGAGATTGAATGAAAGTGGAGGGTGTGGTAGTAGGTGGTGGTGGGGTGAAGGATGAGTCCCATCAGAGAGGGCGAAAGAGGTGATGGTCTTGGCCTTGGCCTTGGAGGGGTCATCGGAACAGGGGAGCCGCCCCTTGGGAAGATAGACGGTGAGAAGAGAAATGTTCTCCGATTTTGCAGCGGCAGGAGAAGAACGGGATGAGACAGAGAAAAAAAGAAAGGAAATATTTTTTACACAAAAAGACTATTATACCCTTTTCAGCGTACAAACTGTGCAATGGAGTCAAACGGAGAGTTCAATTAAAGATTTAATCTATGCCGTTCGAAAGATAAAATAAACGATTACAATTTAATTTTAAGTTTGCTGTACTATAGCCAAAATCATTGTACTGTACTATAGACATCCCCTTAATTAAATCATGCATGTTATTTACGATCGAAATAACTGAAACTGCTGCTACATAATTAGAAAATAATCTGTTGGTGTTTCCTTCAAGAATAATTAAGGTATCCAGTGATTCAAACCTTTGACTTGTCCCAATCATTTATCATGTTGGTTTCTTGTGGCACAACCGCTATGTCATGTCATGTAATGAATTCAGAGTCCAGCTAGCCCAGCTGTTAATTTTGAGCTCCACTAATACCTAGTAGCTCCATTAAATCGTGTCAAAATCTTAGTTTGTATTATTGCTTCATTATTTTTACATTTCTTGAATATCCTGTCGTAACTTTTCTACTAATTAATTAACGATTAAGAGAAACTTGATGTTTTCTCTTAATTTGTAGGACCTAAAGAATATCAGCAATCTCAATCAACTAAAAAAAATAGATAACAGAAACAACTAGTACCCAAGTACCAAGTGCGTACCATCATAATATAGACACAACTTCTAATTTTTTTTTTTTATGAAAAATAAGAATGTCCCTACTCCTTTTTCCATCCTCTGTTTTAATTGAACAAAAAGCCAAAGAAGCAAAAACAAAAAATGGTGGTGTGAATGAACAAATACAATTCCTACGTACAGCTTTCCTATACAGAAGCTACACGCACCACATTGAAATTGTTAGCAACTAAATATGCTTCCCGCTGGAAAAAGAAAGCATAGAGACTACTAAAGGAGCTAGCACCAACCATGGCCCACGCAACATATTTCATCGGCCCTGGGAAAATTATCTCTGCTGCCTTTGAAACGACCATGGCACCAAGCATCCTGGCAAACGCCCAGGTACCAAATTTCATCCACTCTTTCATTGCCGAGTTGTGGGGTGCAATTCCCATTGCTGCGATGCACCAAAAAAGGAGCATAGAAGCTAACAATGAAGCAAACTCAAAGATCACAGAATTAATCCGGTCTGTGAGGATGTTTGTTTCATATTCTAGTTTGTAGGTCAATGCCAAAGAATTAAAGAAAACAAAAATGAGACAGAAACAAAAGCAAAGATTCGGAGGGGGAATGTTGCGTTCACTTGGTTGGTGCCAAAACAATATGAAGTGTGTGCCGACAGATGTGACCGCAACCAAAACCCAAAAGATAGCTTTTGCGAGAAGCGGCCCCTCCATGGTGATCGACCACGTTAAAACTGCCATGATTAAAGTGGAGGAAACCCACACGGCAAACTTGGTGACAGTCGGCGGTGGTGCCACCTGACCAAATGCCTCGAGCCACCGAAACAAAGTAAGTATCAGTATAGTAGAAGCAGCTAGAGATGCTACTTGAGCAAAATTCGCATCCGACACAAAAGTTGCAATAACTGATACGAACAAGAGAAGACAATAGCCTATTCCCATGAGCCATGAACAGCCGTTGTTCCGTGGCATCTTTGGGATGAGGTGGTGTAGGAGCTTAGTGACCATCTTGATTTGTTGCCAAGATTTGGTTGTCGGGTAAATAATTACAGAAATCAACAAGGGAAGAGATTTCTGGTTTGGTTTTGTGTGTGTCAGTGTGTGCGTCTGTGTGGTTGGGTGTGTGGAGGTTGAAAAATAAAGAAAGAAGCTAATACTAAAAGATTATATATAACTTAATAAGGCGCGCGCGGAACAGGTTGAATTATATATATTTTTTTTTATGAAATATTCCATCGAAGTTTCCTGACAGTTTCCCTCGATTTCGAGTGCTACACAGCTTGCTCCGGGGCATTTGGTAGTTGGTACATAGAAAAAGATAGGAGGAAACCATAACTTTGGAAATATGGAGATGTTCAGGGAGGCTATTGGGATATGGTTGTGATAGTTATGGTTGTGTTCAGGGAGGCTATTGGGAGAATTTTATCCAATAGATTACAATTTGCTCTAATTAATTTTTACATTTAGACATATTCACTGTACAATCATGTTATGAAAATTTATTAAAATAAATGTTTTTGGTTTTACCATTAAAACAGTTGTAATCAATTATAGTTACTAATATTCTGATATTCTTAATATCAATACTAATATTCTGATTAATAACTATAATTGATCAGAAAATTATTAGTAACTATTAATCAGAATATTAGTATTGATAATAAGAATATCAGAATATTAGTAACTATAATTGATCACAACTGTTTTCACGGTAAAACCAAAAACATTTATTTTAATAAATTTTCATAACATGGTTGTATTGTGAATGTGTTATACGTCATATTCATTAATATCTAAATGTAAAAATTAATTAGATCAAATTTTAATCTATTGGATAAAATTCTCCCAATAGCCTCCCTGAACACAACCATCACTATCACTACAATAGATAGTGCAAATGGCGGTGCAAGCGCTCCAAGGAAACTGTGAGGAAACTTCAATCGAATATTTCTTTATAATATAATTCAATAGGTCGGCGCCTTTAAATACTCTTTGTATTAGCTTCTTTCTTCAGCTTTCCCCACCCCCCCTCCCCCCTCTCTCTCACACACAAAACCAAACCAGAAATCTCTTCCCTTATTGATTTCTTTAATTATTTTCGCGACAACCAAATCTAGGCAACCAATCAAGATGGTCACTAAGCTCCTACACGACCTCATCCCAAAGATGCCTCCGAACAACGGCTGTTCATGGTTCATGGGAACAGGCCATTGTCTTCTCTTGTTTGTATCAGTTATTGCAACTTTTGTGTCAGATGCGAATTTGCTCAAGTAGCTTCTCTAGCTGCTACCACTATACTGATACTTACTTTGTTTCTGTGGCTCGGTGCATTTGGTCAGGTGGCACCACCGCCGACTGTCACCAAATTTGCCGTGTGGGTTTCCTCCACTTTAATCATGGCAGTTTTAACGTGGTCGATCACTATGGAGGGGCCTTTCCTCGCAAAAGCTATCTTTTGGGTTTTGTTTGCGGTCACATCTATCGGCACACACTTCATATTGTTTTGGCGCCAACCAAGTGAACGCAACATTCCCCCTCCAAATCTTTGATTTTGTTTCTTTCTCATATTTGTTTTCTTTAATTCTGTCGCATTGATCTACAAACTAGACGAAACAAACATCCTCACAGACCGGATTAATTCTGCGATCTTTGAGTTTGCTTCATGGTTAGCTTCTGTTCTCCTTTTTTGGTGCATCGCAGTAATGGGAATTGCACCCCACAACTCGGCAATAAAAGAGTGGATGAAATTTGGTACCTGGGCATTCGCCACAATGCTTGGTGCCATGGTTGTTTCAAAGGCTGAGATAATTTTCCCAGGGCCGATGAAATATGTTGCTTGGGCCATGGTTGGTGCTAGCTCCTTTAGTAGTCTCTATGCTTTCTTTTTCCAGCGTGAGGCTTATTTAGTTGCTAACAATTTCAATGTGGCGCGTGTATCTTCTGTATAGGAAAGAGGTATGTAGCAATTGTATTTTGTTCATTCACACTGCCATTTTTTGTTTTGCTTCTTTAGCTTTTTGTTCAATTAAAATTGAGGATGGAATAAGGAGTAGGGACATATTTATTTTTCATAAAACAAAAATTAAGACAAACGAATATGTGTATATGTTATGATGATACGCTGTGTTACTTGGGTACTAGTTGTTTCTGTTATCTGTTTTTTTTAGTTGATTGAGATTGCTGATATGATCTTTAGGTCTGACAAATTAAGAGAAAACTTCAAGTTTCTCTTAATCGTTAATTAATTAGTAGAAAAATTACGACAAAATATTCAAGAAATGTAAAAATAATGAAGCAATAATACAAATTAAGACTTTGACAAGATTTAATGGATCTACTAGGTATTAGTGGAGCTCAAAATTAACCGCTGGGCTAGCTGGACTCTGGATTCATTACATGACATGGCATAGCGGTTGTGCCACAAGAAACCAGCATGATAAATGATTGGGACATGTAAAGGTTTTGAATCACTGGATACCTTCCTTATTCATGAAGGAAACACCCACAGGTTATTTTCTAATTATGTAGCAGCAGTTTCAGTTATTTCGTAAATAACATGCATGATTAATTTAATTAATATACGTGGCATGTGATAGTGAAGTACGTACCTGACGATTATACTTTGAGGGATTCAATTTGGATATTCAAGATCACATTCATGTTTGCACGGATATCAAAGAAGATTAATCCGGTCTGTCAGGATGTTTGTTCCATATTCTAGTTTGTAGATCAATGCGAAAGAATTAAAGAAAACAAAAATGAGACAGAAGCAAAAACAAAGATTCAGAGGGGGAATGATGCGTTCACTTGGTTGGCGCCAAAACAATATGAAGTGTGTGCCGATAGATGTGATCGCAAACAAAACCCAAAAGATAGCTTTTACGAGGAGCGGCACCCCCATAGTGACTGACCACGTTAAAACTGCCATGATTAAGGTGGAGGAAACCCACACGGCAAACTTGGTGACAGTCGGCGGTGGTGCCACCTGACCAAATGCACTGAGCCACCGGAACAAAGTATCAGTACAGTGGTAGCAGCCAGAGATGCTACTTGAGCAAAATTCGCATCCGACACAAAAGTTGCAATAACTGATATGAACAAGAGAAGAAAATAGCCTATTCCCATGAGCCATGAGCAGCCGTTGTTTGGAGGTATCTTTGGGATGAGGTCGTGTAGGAGCTTAGTGACCATCTTGATTTGTTGCTTAGAATTGGTTGTCGGGAAAATAATTAAAGAAATCAATAAGGGAAGAGATTTCTGGTTTGGTTTTGAGTGTGTCAGTGTATGAGTGCGTGTGTGTGTGGGTGGGGGGGGGGGGGGGGGGGGGGGGGGGGGCGGGTTTGGGGGAGGGGGGACTGAAGAAAGAAGCTAATACTAGTATTTAAAGGCGCCGACCTATTGAATAATATTCAATGGAAGCTTCCTCACAGTTTTCTTGGAGCACTTGCTCTGGGCATTTGGTAGCTGGTACCGTACGCACCCAATACAGCCTTACATAATGAGTGCGGCTAGTTTGTATGACATTGGTATCATATAACACTAATTTCAAAATTAACTAGATACACTTCAAACTACTAATTCAAACTGATTTATTTTATGAGTGATGTATTTACATGCAATTTTTTTTATATTTTAGAACTTTTTTAGTATAAATTAAGAAGTAAAAAAAGTTGAAAAATGAATGCATTCAAAACTCACATATTTGACCGCTTGACTTAATACTAAATAAATTCAAAAAATTATAAAATTTGTATGTAAATGCATAACTAATAAAGTAAATCGGTTTGAACGGTTTGGATTCGCTGTTTGAAGTCAATTCGGTAGGTTTTGAAATTTGTGTTATGTAGGCTGAAATGATACTAATGTTATACTAGCCAAACTCCTACATAATATATTATGTCCCCTTTCAAAATTAGAAGCGGTTTAAGTTAGTACCGTACGCACCCAATTAGGTCGATCTCGATCGGATGAACAATCTCATGAATTTGTGTGGGACCTTTGAACTAATAATTTTTTTTTTCATGATATATTTGGTAATTTTTTTTCTAAGCCATCTTGAGTTCATATTCACAAATTTATTCCCATCACCAATTTTTTTATTTTCCAAAATTTTATAATATGTTAATTATTAGACTTTTGATTATTATAATTGATTAGAAAATTATTAGTAATTATTATTGAGAATATTAGTATTGATAATAAGAATATCAGAATATTAGTAACTATAATTGATCACAACTGTTTTCACGGTAAAACCAAAAACATTTATTTTAATAAATTTTCATAACATGATTGTATTGTGAATGTGTTATACGTCATATTCATTAATATCTAAATGTAAAAATTAATTAGATCAAATTTTGAATGAGTTCGGCTAGTATAATATCGGTGTTATATGACACCAACTTCAAAATTGATTAGATATAGTTCAAACGACTAATCCAAACTGATTTATTTTATGAGTGATGCATTTACATGCAATTTTTTTATATTTTTGAATTATTTTAATATCAAATCAAGCGGTAAAAAAATATTGAAAATTGAATATATTAAAATTAACTTAAAAACTCATATATTTGACCGCTTGATTTGATACTAAATAAATTCAAAAATTTATAAAATTTACATGTAACGCACAATTAATGAAGTAGATCGGTTTGGATTCATCGTTGGAAGTCAATTCGGTAGATATTGGAATTAGTGTTATATAGGCTAAAATGATACTGATGTCATACTAGACGGACTCAATTTTAATTTATTGGATAAAATTCTCCATCCCTGAACACAACTATAACTATCCCTACAATAGATAGTGCAAATGGCGGTGCAAAATTGCCAATGAACATCTCCGTATCTCCAAAGTTATGGTTTCCTCCTATCTTTTTCTATGTACCAACTACCAAATGACCAAGGAAGGAGATAGAAGTAGGTCCCATGCCCTGAGAAGGAGTAGGGCCGATGGGCATCGGACCTAATTTTAGATTTAATTAGCTCTATAACCACACGATTAGCATAAAGTTTAGTGTGCACGAAAATTGAAACAGACTTGCACGGATATTTATGTACTTAGCATTGATCTTGATGCAATCGAATGGTCATTTCACCCATTGAACCAAAGTAGGTCTGATGGGCATCGGACCTACTCTGAATTCCCAAGGAAACTGTGAGGAAACTTCGATCGAATATTTCTTTATAATATAATTCAATAGGTCGGCGCCTTTAAATACTAGTATTAGCTTCTTTCTTCAGCTTTCCCCTACCCCCCAAGGCCCCAACACACACGCACACACTGACACACACAAAACCAAACCAGAAATCTCTTCCCTTGTTAATTTATTTAATTATTTTCCCAACAACCAAATCTAGGCAACAAATCAAGATGGTCACCAAGTTTCTACACGACCTCATCCCAAAGATGCCTCCGAACAACGGCTGTTCATGGCTCATGGGAATAGGCTATTGTCTTCTCTTGCTCGTATCAGTTATTGCAACTTTTGTGTCGGATGCGAATTTTGCTCAAGTAGCATCTCTAGCTGCTACTACTATACTGATACTTACTTTGTTTCGGTGGCTCGGTGCATTTGGTCAGGTGGCACCACCGCCGACTGTCACCAAGTTTGCCGTGTGGGTTTCCTCCACTTTAATCATGGCAGTTTTAACGTGGTCAATCACTATGGAGCGGCCGCTCTTCACAAAAGCTATCTTTTGGGTTTTGTTTGCGGTCACATCTATCGGCGCACACTTCATATTTTTTTGGCACCAACCAAGTGAACGCAACATTGCCCCTCCAAATCTTTGTTTTTGTTTCTTTCTCATTTTTGTTTTCTTTAATTTTTTCGCATTGATCTACAAACTAGAATATGCAACAAACATACTCACAGACCGGATTAATTCTGTGGTCTTTGAGTTTGTTTCATTGTTAGCTTCTGTTCTCCTTTTTTGGTGCATCATAGCAATGGAAATTGCACCCCACAACTCGGCAATGAAAGAGTGGATGAAATTTGGTACCTGGGCGTTCGCCACGATGCTTGGTGCCATGGTCGTTTCAAAGGCAGCAGAGATAATTTTCCTAGGGCCGATGAAATATGTTGCTTGGGCCATGGTTGGTGCTAGCTCCTTTAGCTGTCTCTATGCTTTCTTTTTCCAGCGTGAGGCTTATTTAGTTGCTAACAATTTCAATGTGGTGCGTGTATCTTCCGTATAGGAAAGATGTACGTAGCAATTGTATTTGTTAATTCACACCGCCATTTTTGGTTTTTGCTTCTTTGGCTTTTGTTCAATTAAAATAGAGGATGTAAATAGGGAGTAGGGACATCCTTATTTTTCATTAAAAAAATTAAGAAAATAGAAGATGTGTATATATTATAATAGTATACTTGGGTACTAGTTGTTTCTGTTGT